>JABASD010000136.1:0-116702 GCA_019776165.1 Pogonognathellus flavescens
AAAGCCTCGATTATGCAATTATTTCTATTTACTGCTATTCGACTTCTATTTATGAAATTTTCCAGGTTTTGAATTTGAAGACGGTCAGTGTTTAACTATTACGAAAAATGAGTAAATGACACTTCCTGATTTTAATATATGTCATGTCATCCGAGTTGTACTGCTAAAAACACGGTGTCACAATTGACATGTTGATATTGACCATGTCGAAGTTCACAACACAGTGTTCTGTTCCCTTCGTCACTTCTTTGGACCGTTGCGATGGTTTATTTGATATGCTAATTTGTGAAATCGATTTTGAGAAAGGAGCTAATCAACGAGTTAAACAAAAGTTAATGAACTTTACTTTTCAACTATTAATCAGTTTGCAATTTCATTGCACCTTCGAGATTCCAAGTATTAGTAAAAATAGACTACGTTTCATGTTGCACTATTAGTGTCCGATAAGAAATAGTTACTTAATACATATTTCCCAAACATTTTGTATAAAAATACAAATTAGCAAGAATAAATAGTAGTGTATATTATTACCCTATACATGTTTTTACTGTAAGCTTGTAGGCAAACATTCTACATGAGCAATACATATCTAACACATTTGTGTCTACAAAAATACATGTAATGCAAAAATTGAAAATGATAATGCACCGGAACAAATGAATGAGTTTAGTTTGATAAGTTTGTATTAGCGTATGATATTACTACGTTGTTGGTGTAAATAAAAGTGCCTACTCAGCAAATAGGAATTATCATATCTGCATGAAAACACAAGGCATTTCAATTCCAGTTCGTTTTTAGCGATAAGAAGAGTACAAAAATGCCGACTAGTTGCATTAACTGCAAACAGCAATTGTAATGAATTCTTCGTTGATAATTTTTCTATATGGAAAATGATAAAGTATTCCAGGAATTTCGCCAAGGTTGAGTAATTATCATGTCATTACCTTTGTGAAAGGATAAACCACTTCTCAAGAATTTGAATGGCTGGTTGTGCACATAGCATCAGGCATTGCATGTTTGTAAGTAAGTGATAATCCCAACAAATGAAAAAGAGTACCTGGAATTTGCATTAAGACATTGAAGTAGTAAGCTCTTTAATGAATTCAGTTCAGCTAGTAACGAATGCGACTGAGTGTGTTCAAAGTGCGTAGAGCAATTTCGCTAGTTAGCATGAAGAAAGAGAAAGATTGTATTACAATATTAATAATATTATTTTATAATGAATTCTTAGAAAGAAATGAACCATTTGTTACGGTCCAAAGAAGTGACGACGTCAGCAGTAACATTGTGTTGTGATCTATGATATGGTAACATAAACTGTTTCACTGTTTGTTAGTAGCAGGAACTGCTCTGACTCCGGGTATTAAAAATATAAAATTCTAGATTGTTGGTCACCCAATTCAAAAGTTGGCGGGCTCCAATGTCAAATAAAAGTGAAATTCAAATAGCAGTGTTTAGAATGCATTAGAGGGAATTAAATTACTGGTGGGTGTACTGACACATTCATGCATCATTACTCTGAAAAGTCGAAGGTCTTGAAGGATTGATCCTATCTTCGAATATAGCACCACATAGGTCATCACTATGTATTTTTTCCAAATTTGGTCACAATATCCCCGATCCTTCTTGAATTATCGCAGTGAAGGACGGACGGATGGACAGCTTTGGTCTTTCCATAAAGTAACTTCTTTACTTAATAACCCAACTCTCTTCGGTTCCTATAATACCTGCTTGCCAGATAATGAATGTAAAAAGGACTGTAAAGTAACTATAAGGAAATTATGGCATTTCTTTTTACCACACTATGGGTTTTAAATTCGCTTGAGAAAAGAATACACCACATGTCAGACTTGTGCAAAAATTGTTGACCCATAACATCAGCTTTTGCGATTTCGTGTGCAAAATTGCATTTTTCTTCAAACAATTAATTCCTCCACCTGGGAAATGTTTATTAGAACACTTGTTGTTTAAAGAAAAGGTAAAAAGGGCAAACAGTATCTATCTACCGAGTGTACTTGGCATGTTATGCATATACCGTTAAATAATTAGCAAAATGGGTGAATTCGGAAAACTTTTATTAATTACAAAGCAGCAATAAAGTGCAAGAAATGTAGTTCAGGTGAAAAATGAAAGATTGGAGTCTGAGTAATTTAGGATTGCATTAAAAGGTAAAGCCGGTTCCTTTCTGTTATGAAATTCAGGAAAACCATTTGTTTGAGTTGTGAATGAAAGAAGACGTGTAATTTGATTTCACCCTTTCTTATTCATAGGTCGTTTGTTTGCAAAGAAACTCCTGCAGGCCTAACTCTTCCACTCTCTGGTCTTCTTGAAGAGGACACTTGAAACCCTCTTAGGAAACAAAACCCTACTTGACAACAAACAAATGAATTTTGAGTACTTCGGTCCCTAACCATCTTATTTCGTTGTTGAGCCCTCAAATGTGTCAAGCACTCTACAAACACTATAACCAAGTGCAAAAATACAATATTATGTCTTGCAAGGGTTTTAAATTGCATTAAAAGTATTATACTCCGACTCTGTTCCTATTTACACAAAAGAATAGGGTAAACCCGTTATTTTATGCAAAATAAATTAAATTATATAACTTTACAGTATAAACCTACAAAGTGTTATCATATTATTCCAGAGTGCAGTATTTATTTTCATTCATTTGTGAGGACTGTAGCCCTTGGAGTGTCAAAATAAACAGATGGATGAGGTTTACCGTCATTTTGACCAGCAAACGGTTCAACTATTCATTGACGCCCCACCGAGTTGTAATCATAATATGAAAATATCAAGTTATCGTAAAATGCGTCCATGCTACTTGAAAATGTATTATAACCACAGACGTCATTCACATACCTCTCTAGAAAATTTAAACCATGAACTCCATTTGCACTCATCAATTAGGTTAGGAATTTGTAACTTGACCTCACAAAAGTATTTTTGTTTTTTCAAGTTTTATTTTATTCAGCGCTACATCGTAAATCTAATGGATATCCTCTTTAATTTTAAGAAGCATGACGGTTTAAAAGAATTTTTAAATTGTAAATCGTTACTTTACATAATTAGATTCCGGTTGATTCATAAACCGTTTGTTTGCTCTTGTTCCTTTAGTTATTTCTTCTAATCTAATCATTCACGCACCTGTATTTTAACGAGACTGTTTTTAATAAACTGCCAAACCACAACCGTGCACATTCATTTCGTGATTGTATGAATGAAATATTTACTATAAGATATAACACGTTCGATCGTAACATTTACTTGGCAAATGGAAAACGGCATGAGGAAGATAATGTTTTTATTAGCGTCCATTTGATTTTTTACAGTCATGAATGAAAACTCGTTCCGCAATTATACGAAATAGCTATTTAAAAAGTATTTTATGCTTATCTTTAGTGCTAGTTGCTCGTACGGAAATAAATGAGCGCATTTTATCCACATAAATAAATAGTGATCTTGGAGATTGACTGTGTGTTTGTGTTGGAAGCCCATTCACACACAAGACGGATATAGTGAATATATGGAGAGACCTTGTGTGAAAAATGTGAATAATTCTTATATTTATTATTATTGTTGCGTCTGTGTACTGTACTCCGTATAAAAAGGAAATCACTGACAAAAGGAATTTGGTTGAAAAAAATGAATGCGTCTGCTGTGAGAAAATTGAGCTGATAATGAAAACTGCATTTGGCCTGTTTGCCTCAGCTTCACGCTTCATGCCTGAGGATTTGAAATTTAAATACATATAGTAAAATATTTTATACCATCTATCACCATCACACACTATTACAATTACAACGCATATATACAACACACATGAAAAATGAAATAAAATGTTAGTAGTGTTTCACAAGGGTTGCATCGTTCGTATAATTACTCAGTCCATCAGAAGGAGTGAAGTGGTTCTTGTCAGTGCAGAATGTGTAAACAGATATCATACATGAGGAAGCGTATAATAATAATAATACTATTATACTATCAAGGATGAAAATGAACTCCGTCTCTGGTTTATTTCAAAGTTTAAGTTATGTAGCCGAATCTTGGGTTACACACATTGGAATTCGAATAATAAGATTCATTTAACGCGAACCTGAGCTGCTTCGTTCAGAAAGAGAGGGATGCAAAGCAAAAGGAAGGCAATGCAAAGTTGTTGAACCAGAATATTTTATGAATGAACTGTGGGAGTTTCCTTCTTCTCAGCATTTCAACTACAGTTTATGTTTTTCCTAGAGCATAACCTACTAAACTATAGCACAGCAGAAGCACACTCACTTTATAATCATCATAATATTAGCAAACCTTGCACTAGAACCACTGGACTAGTACTACTAGTAAAAACCAGTATGTAGCAGTAGGAGCAAAGCCGCAATAGTAATTCATGTACTACACAACAAACCTACATGTATTCATTTTACTAACTGAACCAAAGCTTACATTTACATGAAACGTGCAGGAAACAGAAAGCTACAACTTTAACCGAATCATTCAAATACGCACAGTGTACAGTTTGTAAGTACATGTAGGGAGTTGTACTGGTATGAGCACATGTAAATATATTAAGGCGAGCAAACCAACAAGAGTTATTAGCTAGTACTGAAGTTGTGATGAATGAAATGAACGTTTATTTCATACAACACACACACACACACAGAAACACAAACATGCATTTTATAGGGACGCTTGATATTTTGTCTTTCATTTGTAGTTACACACGGCAACGACGATGAATGGTGATTTTACACAATCTCAGCAACATCGATCAAAGAATGGAGTTGGTCCGGATATTACAATGGTGATTCAGTTTGCACTTGAATGAGTTAATAATGGGATTTACTCCATTTCTTTACCATTTCTCCCAACCACTTCTTTACGCTTCACTCAAACGTTAATGCCATGGCATTAGTGCTTTTCTACGCTTTCACTACTTTTACCTTTGATCGTGAATCCTTGACATGTATGTGTGTTGTATGTAACTTGTACAGTGTAGACACCCATCATGTTCATCAACAATCTTCATTCTAAATGCCACCTATTCAACATCATTCATAATTTTATTATAGTACTGTAGTTCCAGAATCAGAGGAACATCAAAGAACCTTTAGAGACAATCCTTGTATTCTTAGTACATCAATTTCCATTCATTGCTCCATTCACGCATAACAATAATCACATTATTTGCGAGAGATAAGGAGTATACAAACGTTTTCAATGAATGAAACGAAATTCAATATTTTCCAACTTTAAAATTCATTCATAAATGAAAAGCTCATTCAGATTCGCTACAATCGAGGAATACGTTGCCAATTCGTACATTTTTCAAGAGATAGGTAGGCACTTACTTAATTACGCAGTTGTAGCATAGTATTTCATAAATATTTAGTTTGTAATTATATAAACCGTTAAAATGCATGTCGCCTGAGTGAGTCATTATTTGCAGGAATATTTTAATGCTAAGGTAGAAGACAAGATTATGTTTAGCATAATAATATTATGCGCTGCAAATTCCAAAGACTTACAGTTGCAAAACATTTGTTTACGTCTGGAAATCAAGTGCGACTTAAATAACAGTTCCTTGAAATTATTAATAGTAAACAATGTTACAAACGTAGTATTTATAAATTTATAAACAATAAGTAACATGTACATTGGTTAATATGTCATGTAATATAATAAGTGTTGCTGATCTCATTTATTGTAATAAAATTCATAAACAGTATAGGGAAACAGTGTCAATGGGACACAAAGTCAATAACAAGTCATATAATACAAGACTGTGTTAATAATACGACGTTTTTCAATATCAATTTCCTAGTAACTCTATTACATACGCATACCTACCTAAAAATGTAAAACTTGGTGCACCTGTCAATAAATAATATTTTATTATACACAGAGACACAAAAAACATGAAGTACTGGAACGATGAATATGAATGCATTTTTCATTTGAAATGCATTGAATCACCACAACGCTTAACACTCAAGTACGTACTTTACAATGTACATGATGACACAATGCTCATAACATGGACCATAAATCGAGCATCACAATAATATTAATGTGTTAGCAAGAATTAAAATGTTTTCGTGTTTTCTTTGCAACAAGTACTTCATGGTCCTTAGCCTTTGTAAAATTATTTATAACGCCTTGCGTAAGCTTTGTGGCTTAAGTTATTGTTTGTTACACGAGTGTACTACTGAAGAATTGAATGAATGACGCAGCTTCTCTGAAACTTAGGTTAGGTACTCATTTTATTTATTATGAATGAGACAATGAGTAAAAGAGTTCCAAATAATAGGCAACTCAATCATAACATACGCTCAAAATAAACAAACTATCATAAAAATATAATAAATAATCGTCAATCTATGTCAGCAGAACAATTTCACTGCTAGAAAGCAGATCAACTTAAATTCTATGCCAGAAATCTAATATCTATATTTAATTTATATCAGGGAACAAAAAAGGCATACTTTTTTTATTAAAAAAGGAAAAAAGCAACCTTTTTACCTTTTTTACTTTTTCCTGTATATCACGTTTGTATTTATATGTAAATTTTAAATATACGCGCATATTTATACATAAAAAGCAAAAACGGAAAAAAGGCAAACCTTTTTTGAATTTGCTAGGTACCTAAAAGGAAAAATAGGTAAAAGCAATGCTTTTTTGCTTTTTAGTACCCTGATTTATATGCGCTATAAATAATTCTGTCTACCATAAAAATGTCTTTAAGTGTTAAATATAAAAACGTAATTCCCCAATACTAAATTTAGTTTATTATTTGCTAATTTCACACAGTTGTGTAAAGAATATTTTTCTTACAGAACTACATCTACTGCTTAATCTTTCATAATAAATATAATAATATGGAAAGTTTTTTAAATCAGGAAAATGCAAAAACGTGCTCAAAAGGAGCCAATGTACATAGACATAGTATGAATTATTAAAGTGTGGAGTACGAATAATGGAATGGCATTGCCACTTTAACTAGATTAATTAGTACTCGATGGATCCTAAGTGGTAAGCATAAAGGTGCACTACATATCTCTCGAAATAATGCGGTTATACCAGAGTACGGTGGTTGAATGTAGAGCATTGCTATATGTCTTATAATGATTATGTGTAGCAAGCCACGAGAACTGCCACTGCTAATTTACTCTTAGCAGAACAGTAGTGCAGTCCTAACATGGGATAATGAAAATAAATGAATGAACTTCCTAAGTCATGTTAAATATCCTGGCAAGTGAAGTGAGATAGCAAGTTTAACGCATTTACAGCTATTACATGTCTATAGCACATTATTACTAATATTACACGTGTACTTCTACAGGTACGATGAATATACATGCATTTATATACGTAATACAATTCTGTATATATATATATATATCTACACAGGAGAAGAAACATAATCTACTCGTATTAGAAATAAGAATTAAAGACAATAGTAGTTAGGTTATAGGTAGAAAGTTGTTATAGTTGAATGCGTACAGGTAGTTGAGAGCAATATGCACGGGGTGGCAAAGTGTACATAGTTTTACTCATTGGAGTAAGTGCAAGTATAAGTGGTGGTAGTTTATTGGTATGTCCATTGAGGAAAGATGCAGCTTGAAGAATGTGGTTGTCGCTGCAAGTTGTGTTATGGTCGTGTTGGAGCAACACTGTGTTGCGTAATGTGTTGTGTGTACGTCTATCTCCGCGTCTACCTACTCCATACTAATATTATTATGTCTTGACTGCGTGTTTGTCTTAATGGCTGGGAAATGGTTCTTCATCTGTAGCTGTTTACACGTGTAAATGGATTAAATTACTTGTAAAGCCTCATTTCACTCACTACGAGCTTCAGACGAACGTTTTCTCAACTTCAGTCAATCTCCATTCATCTCTACCATTACTATTATTATTACTATTACTACTATGCTCTTTCAATCAATAGATTACCATTTTTCTCACATGTTCCATTTATTTCATGCTTCATTTATAAATTTGTAAACCAATGAAAATTTTACATACTTGTTTAAAAAAATAGTTAACATTTGCAATGTTTGCTCTTTACTGGTCAATTTTATTTTAGTAGTGTAATAAAAATTAAATACACTAAAGATTCTGGAAAATTACACGTACTTGCGTGTGTTATCAAAATGTGACAGTAAAACGTTTATATGAAGGAAAACTACATTTATTTCACAGTGGAGTGTCAACACGTTTTTTACATACGAGGGTCAACAGCATCTTTGTTTACCAAATCAGAGCTGAATGAAACTTTTGACTTTGTTTGCGAATAAGGTCCAGTTGATCCCTCCATTTCCAATATGCTAATATTTATTCACTAGGTAGACATTATTGTGTTTGCATGGTTTCAGACATGTAGTACAAACACGATAAATTCTTTCCTGCATACGATGTGACAGTATTTTGCATGGCATTGTTTTGTGTCGACCTTTCTTTCCTCTTGTAAATTTTCACAAGAATTTTTAACTCCATGTCCTACATGTAACGTGTAGCAAGTAAAATTCTTGAAATTTATGCTCACCACTCATTCATTAGCAGAACATATTATTTTATTCTTTCCTTCCTTCCAGGAATTGCGTATAATCTTGTCAATACCAATTTTTTATTTGTTTCATCAACGTGAGCTGCATATGAGAAGCGTTTAGCAAACACTTTTTATCAACCAGACATATCCGGAATGTTTTACAGATAAAAATGCAATAAATGTTAGCATGCAATAATAATGTTCAATTAAATCAAATCTACTAGTAATTTCTATCAATGAAGACTCGGACACTTGAGACTGACGATTTCAAAGTATAACCCCAACCGTAAGATTACGTGGTATTGTACTATGGCGACATTACCACAGACACGGCTTATCATCACCACTCAAAGGAAAACATAATATTGTCGTCACTGCATCACTTCACTTCCATTATTTTTTGCCGTCTAATGCCCTCCACGGCTCTACTAGTAGGGAATATACAGTTAAATTCAAATTACAGATAATATGATGTGGTAAAAAATTGTACGCGTTATGCGAATTGTTATCGTAGTTTGTCCGTGAATTTCATTTATACAGTTCCATTCAGTTCCTTGCCTTCCTGCTTTTACTGTATTGCCTCCCAAACACATACAGTCATAAAATCCACATTATTTCAAGCTATATTAACCGCACATACATAATAATATATTTACTAGTTAGTACATGCTTAAAGCGTGGTATTTGCTGTTATGGCGATTTTTTAAAATTTTATTTCAAGGATCTTCCCTATGAGACAAGAAAATATGCAAATATTTGTGAATTATGCGACAAATTATACTCTATTTTAGTGTAGACTATCATGAAAAGCATTTAC
Source organism: Pogonognathellus flavescens (assembly GCA_019776165.1). Classification (NCBI taxonomy): domain Eukaryota; kingdom Metazoa; phylum Arthropoda; class Collembola; order Entomobryomorpha; family Tomoceridae; genus Pogonognathellus; species Pogonognathellus flavescens. Next base: position 9,363 of record JABASD010000136.1, read on the forward strand.
TCTTCATTTAATGCCTAAACAAATGATTATCTAACTGTAATAGAACAAATGTAAGAATACATGCCATTTCAAATTTTCATTGTTTAACTAATTGCAAGTTTAGCAGCACTTACGTTGTGCATAATTTACACAATTGCTCAGATAGAATAAACAATGGGTTGCGTTTTGTACTATAGAATGTCTCTGTTGAATTAGCACTTGTATTTTATTTTTTCGTGTATTGCTCACGCACTTTGGATTTTATTGATGGATTTTATTGTGTGTAATGCTATTATTTTTTATCCTCTGCGTAGGTTCATAAAATTAAATGGTGTAAACATTTTTAGAGTGAATGCTGATTGGAATTAAATATTTACTATTGAGCCCTTTCACGCAAAGCATAAAGGTTTTATCATCTAGTGTCAGTTTTACAACTGTTCGGTAGGAATTGAACAATGCATGCAATAGCAACCAGTAAGAGGATTGTACATCGTTCATTTTAACATAAAGGGATGAAACCACAGATGAAATCACCCGAATTCACCAGAATGTATCGCAGCAGCTAAAATCAAGCAACCCCAATAAACTGGATCAGTTGGACTTGCATGGAGAAGCAACGAGAAAAGAATTTCCCCTTCTGTCTTTTCGGATGTTTTACTTTTCGGTGACCGAACATAATAAAAGGAAGGAAACAGGGATTGTCCATGTCAATGTAACTAGACACACACATACCCGCACCTCCCTATGCTATAAGTACATAAATACATAAGTATATCACAACGAAACGTAAATAATAAATATACAATACCTACCACGTATCTATACAGACTATATAAATAAATAGAAAATTTAAGGTAAGTAATATTATTATTTAAGTGTAGTACCTTTTGTATATAGGAATACATATTCAATTGATTTAATGTTCAGTGTTAATTTTATATATGATGTAGTACATATATATATATATATATTGGTCGACCGAAAAAGCACAATGCGTGATTGCATTGCTGTGTACAAATATCTCTCTCATAGAGATACATGTAAGTACATAGTTACAAAAACTAAAGCAAGGCAATATAATATTATGGTGGTAGCACACAATAATATTTTCTACTACAAGCATTGCCGTGTATATTCATCCACACACTTATAAATTATGACATTACAGCAGAGCACATCTCGATAAAGTATTTCGAACGGAACATGTTTTTTGGTAGGTGCACACATTGTATGTACACAAAACTACACAGAGTGAGTACACACAAAGTGTGTTTCCTAACTTATAATTTGGAGAATGAATAAAGCAAGGTAGCTTAGGTTAACATATTGCTGCACACATCACACGCACCGATGTACGTATAAAGGGCGAGAAACTCTCTTGGATAAATAATGAATGATTAAGAGCACTTTACATCGTATCCCCTTTCCCTGTCTCTCCTTTACCATTTTATTTCATTCTACTACAATATTATTCTACCTATTATGTGTTTTACGAGCCTTGGAGTTTGTCGGGTTCACCAGTCTCTTTGACTCTCCCATACAGACCTCTATAAAATACAACACCACTCATATATCTCCAGAATACAATATTACATGTACGTAAGTACACTTTGAACTTTGTGTACTTCCTATAGAAATACAAAGTATGATAATAGCATTGGAAACTATAAGCTATAGGTTTCTGTGTTATTATTTCATGTACATAGGCCACAATATATAAGCAAGTGGCACATACAAGTATAGGTCGTGCACATCAAAGTTTCCGAATCATCATATATCATCATCATCGTCGTCGTGTAATATTCCTAGGACATTCTACTACGAGCACCAACTTGGAAACCAATAATAAATCTAGCTAATCCAATCCAATCTGTCATGTCAAAGGAAAACTCAGATATACACGAGTATGTATTAGCAATTGAGGAAAAGCTTTATACTTATATACATACGATACGATACAAACGAAAACTGAATGAAACACAATTACATCTGGAAAACCAACTGTAAGCAATAATATTTCTAGACCTGTAACAGTCTGGACAACAACGTGCAATAATGTAAGTGGCAGTAGCGGTTTAGCAAAGTATTTAGATAGTAAAGGGTGGTTTTCTATACGGAAATATATTCTACATCGTATAGGTGGTGGAAAATGTGTGTACAATGTATAATAATAGACGATGGTTGTTTCTGAGTGAATTAGTTGCCCTTGTAACAACTTGTATATACGTATTCTTACACAGGCAGGCGGAATTAGAATCAACTTTATGTGAAATAGTTGAGTCACCTCATTCATTTGTTTGTCCACGTAGTTTTATAAAGCTCTATCTATATATAGGAGCTACTGTATATCTTATTTATGCACAAGATAATAGAAGTGAGATTATACTAGTAAAAGTAGAGTCATTACTAGAGAGTAAAATCGGAAATGTTTATTTGTAAGACAATGAATCAACATAGGATTAATCTTGTAAGTATCACAAGGCGATTTTATTAGTAATCACTAATCACATGAGGAAATGATGCAAGTATTTATACGTAGTAATGCCATGTTCATCTTGTAAGTGGGTATAATATGACAACCTCGTCGTTGTCTTTGTACAAAGCATAATCGCGTGGTACGCTGTAATCTGTTTGGTATATATAGGAAGCATCCACAAGTATTTTCACTACGTCCACAGAAAAGTTGTCTGAATAGAAAATGCAAAGTTGCAAGCGAGTGTATTATGGCAGTAGAAATAAATTGAAATGTTTTGGCTTTTTGGCTTTGGCTTACTTCCTAAACGTAGGAACTGCTGGTATTATAGCTGGCTGTGCGTGTGGTGAATGTGTACATTGGCAAGGAGTAAGTAAAGTAAACTGTAAAGTGATTACCGCAATAACCGCAGAGTTAAATTGAATTATATAAGAAGTGTGTAGGTATGTGCATGAATATCAGGAGCAATAAAGAATTACGGTAGTAAACTCGATAAACTTTCTTTCGCAGGAAATGAAATCGAGTCATTGGTTCGTTTCTTGCGAAATTGGAAGAATCATTGAACGTTTTAGTGCTTTGCAGAGCAGTATGTGGATTTGAGTTTGTTGAGTGCGGATATGTCAATATCTTTTATGAATAAACCGTTCAACACCGGGTGTAAATAAACAATGTGGTTATGTAATATTTAAAATAGTGACATGTAAGAATGCACTGTTAAGAAACATAAATATCTAATTTTCTTAATGTTTTTCAATTTTTGGAATTATGCTGAGTCTGGGTATTGGGTCTGTGTCATTTTAGCTGCTATTACGAAATGAAACGTCAATGATTTCATTTGGTTTTTTAATTTCAAAGTTTTTAGATGCTATATCAGTATAGTATGAAGTTAAAGTGTCAAAGGGCATGAATGAGTGGAGCAATTTACCCCATCTTCAAAATACCAACCTTACACTGGACTTCAATTGATGTGAAGCAAATTCGAAGTCATTATCCCAAATCGTTCTTGAGTTATCGATCACACAGACAGACAGACGGACACAGGGACGGAGTAAACCCATGCAAACAACTACGTTGCTAATAATGAATGACAAAACGGCAATAACACGAAATTTTACAAGGAGGGGGTTCTCTGGCAACAATAAAAGTCTGTAAGTAAACAGCATGTAATTCACATCAAACGCCCGTAAAAATAAGCACATGAGGCTGTTTTAATATTGTCAAATTGTAAATTTGCATATTGGCAAGATGCAGTTGTTATGTGCAGAAACGATAAACGAAAATCTTTTTTTAGAGCTGATGTAACCGAACTGCAATAAAATTAAGTAGGCAACTACTCGACTGTACTTAACCAAAGTTTTATGGACTTCTTTTTTATTTTCTTATTCCAGTTGCTGCTAAATTAGTATTGCTAAAGGTTTTTGACCTTGCCTTTTCTTTTCATCAGTGCTGCAGTAACGTTTGTGTTGTGGGTGCGTTTTACGTGCACTGTATGCATTTTATGCACATGATTGCATTGCCCCTAAAAAGGATGACTACATCTAATATGCCTGCTTTCATTTAGCCACGGAGCTATGACTATTATAAAATTCTTTACGGGCATATTACTCATCTCAGTGCATTGTTGGAAGAGTGAGTATATTGGATCGATTGCAAATGCAATTGGGATGACTGGCGAAAGGATGAGGTACTTTTGAAGAGGATACACTGACGTGGCGATGTCCAATTTTTTGTTGATGTACCTAGATGCATTTACTAAATATGTGAGTAAATGTCGCCCATACACATCTTAAGGGATTTTTCCGAATAATAATTATACTGCAATTCCTTTACTGCATCCTATGTAAGTACGAAGGACAGCATACATAGTTGCAAATGCACAAAGGCAATAAAACTAAATGTTTTATAGTTGGTGCTTAGCGAAGCAATTGGAATGCCCAACTACTGCAACTTTTGCTATAAAAGACGTGGCCAATGAGAAAAGCACAATCGCTATGTGGATTGCCGCGGATCTTGTAACAAGAAGGGGCAGATGGTACTAAAAAAAGAGAAATAAACGGGCTTCAAGTTATTATCTGTATTCGGATTGGGGCGTGGATTCATCCACTTCTTTCTTATGTGAATGTGATATGGAGCGGATGTTAAAGATGCTGATTGAAGAATTCAGTCAGCGTGACAACATCATTATGACATCTTATTCTTCTCAAATGCATCGCTGAATAAATTCAACACAGTATAATAATACCATGCGTGAATACTAAATGCCTATGCCATGTAACTATGCTGGCATAATAATACTACAATACATTCTCATACAATGTATAACAAATGTTTTTCTACACGTACATAAAATATTATCTAACGAACATATTCTTACATAAAAAATGTAACCTAGATACCAATAATTCAGTTACTACATATTCCACATGAAAGAAATGCGCTGTGTTAAAATCTAGTACAGGGTTCAATTTCGTTTGAAGATTCATTATGCATGTAAATGTCTGTAGTGAGAATTTATAAAACCAATTGCCAAAAATAAGAAAAAAACTGAGGAGTTTGTAAAGAATTACTAAATAATACATGTAATACACTCTCGATAGTAAATTGCACACTGTGAAAACTGAAAAAGTCGAGAAAAACGAGAGTAGATTGGTGAAAGCCGTGTGAAGACTCCCTGCGAAGGAAAGTGTGGCATTTTGTTAGTTGCAAATTGTCTGTTATGTTATTTTGAGCGAGATTGCGTTGTCATTTGCACACAAGGTATTAAGAACGTGGACGTACATTGATGTGAGTTGTGTAGGTGTAGAATATTGAAAAGAGGAGATTGGAGATGACTCGTTTTCCTAGAAGAGAGCCTTGAGCGGTGAATGGGAAAAGAACGGAGATGATGATATTACATGGTGCAGTAAGTAGCATAGAGACAGTGCAAGGAGGGCATGTTTTATAGCCTGTACTAGAAAATAAAAAAATGAATGAACTCGGTGAACTAAACTGGATGGCTGAAGGAGCAATGGAAATAGTGCAGGGAGCTAAAGTTGACATAAATTTTTTATTGCTTTCGGAGATCGTTTGGCTCTGTTAGCAGACTATGGCTATACACAAGAGGCAGCATTAGTTACCTAATGGACTGTTATATTTTTTCTAGCACTGAGAAAAGATTCTTTTCTCGTGTGCCAACGATATCCTCACCAACAATTCAACCATCACTTAAAAACTCTTATGATACATGTACTACGATGCAGTTTTGAACTACTGCCACTACAATTTTATTTTTGCAAACGCTGTACACATTCATGGCAGTCCAGAGTATCCACAATCCGTGTAGTACAAGAACACCCGGAGATGGTAGTAGGAGTGGATTTTATAGACAACATAATGTTCAGATTACACAAAGTCATATAATGCAACACTTATCTATGTATCAATCAACGACCTACAATCTACAAATAAACACTTTAAGATGCAATTCATAACTTGTGTGCAAAGTGGCAATTTTCTTGGCGCTTATTTCTCTGATGGCCATCTAGCCCAAATGTACGAGTAGTCGTATTACACACAGTAGTTGTGGTAATAGTTCAAACGACTGTGTACATAAATAAATAAGGAACAAGTGTCAATAATAAATTTGTTAGAGAGCATAGTGCACGACTAGGAGTGTATTTATAGAAGCCTGCAATCGTTTCTACGGTTTACCTAATCATCAATCTTTTCTGACACATTTCGGTGTATCTTTGTCAACATGATGGCCATAAACGTGCAAGGAAAATATGTGCAGTCAAAATTCCCATTGAATTTTGATGTATTGGTGTGATATGATAAACACCAGGTAAGCTCTTGTGTAGAAAGTGCGATTTTCTCTATTTCCCAACTGCCACTTTACAGAAACACTCAGATTTCCAATACTTTCTGCTATGTTTCGCACTAGCAGTCATTTCGCCAATTTATTGCATCCATCTCGCAACCACAGATATAATATTATCTCTGTAATAATAACCTTAACCAGAAGAAGATATACCCACAATGATACTACAATAATTCTTGCCCGCGTGTTTTTACGTGTGTGTGTGCTGTTCAGCCATTGCCATTATATTATCAGATAAGGAATCTATTGTCTTGCTCATCCAATACATGACTTCTTCCAGTAAAATTCGTGTCGATAATATCACCATATTAGATTCTTTCTACCTTACCTTGGAAAAAATTATAGGTAAACCCCTGAATACCTATAAAGCCGAGTGGAGACAAGTACAACAATTGTCTTGATTCATTTCACTGTAGGTTTTGCAATTTAAATGGCAAACAGTAAACATAGGTAGTTGGTTACGGTTCTTAGAAAATGAGTAGGCTGATTCATAGGTATTTCCAAGCAAACAAAGAGAGGGGAACATGAAACTGATGTAAATATAGATAAGACGCATCCACCGCGACTTGTGGTTTCAGCAACTTTTCCTGAAACACACATACACACTACACACACACACGTATAGACTTACACAGGTAAAATGTGTAAGCATGAAAGTAGTCAGTTCAGTAAGTCGTTAGTTGAGCAATAGAATTATCGTGTATTGTATAAACACACACACACTTATATTTACAGTCAAAGCCAAGTCGTCGTCGTCGTCGCCGTCTGTTACGATCACATGCAAATTCTCAGTAGTATTAATAAGTTATGCTGGCTAAGCTACTTGTTCTGTCGGAATTGCTACGGTCCGTATTTTATGTCCATATACATTATTAGATGTGTGCTTTGCTACTACCAAAACAGTAAGCATGTGCATGTGTCTGTTTACACACGAAATGTAGTACAAGTCTATTGTCATTCTTTAGAAAGAGTCTAGTTATCCACAATGCTAATAATAAAGCAATTCCAATATGCTTTCTGCAAATATTACTTCTTGTATAATGTTGGACTTTTACTTGTGCCCATTGCTGACGTGATAAAACAACAACTTTACTATTGTGCTAATTAGGAAATTGGGTTTCATTTATACGATGTTAGGCATTGTCTTAGCACGTACGTATTTCTGAATGAAAACCAAAATAGGAACAGTGTAACAGAATAAGCAAATTTTTGACAAAAGAATCAAAATAACTTAACATGGCACAGTATTATTTTATTTTAATACTAAAATAATTATCAATTTTCTCATCATGCATATACTTATCTGTAGATACTTCGTTTCTCTAACAAAATATACAAAATAGTTACAATCTTGAATATAAAGCAAATTTCATCACTTAAATTGTAAAAGTACTGTTCTGTTAGTTTGTATAATCAAATGTTTTTACTTTGAGTAAATGCGTATTATATACCAATATTTTCTTTCCTTTAAAGAACTCGACATTTTTTCCGCATTATCTGTGACTGTTTGAGCACATGGGGCAATCACTGCAATCTTTATAGCATACTTTGAAAGGAGAATATTAAGCGCAAATTCCTGCGACGGTATTTTTAATCATTGTACTACCACGTGGCAGACAGAGTTGACGAAGTGGTCAACTAATCAGACCCGAAACGATACAAAAGCTAATGCGATAAATTATTCTAACACAAAAAACTTCCGTATTATGATTAGAATATTTCAAGGAAAGATTTCTTTGTGGATAATAGAAATAATGTTAGCCACTAAAATGAGTAAATGAAAAGGAAATCGTATAAAAATTTCTTGGTATAGGTAAAGTAAAACAAGGGAACTTCTGAGAAGCCTTTACTTCAACATACAGAAAATACTTTTTACATAATACTACAAAGAATTTTCATTACAGCTCCAGTACGCCGTAGATATTTACTACGTTATGCAAGTGTGCGGTAGTAAAGTTGAAAATGAGTAACAGGAAAGCTTCGCGTTATCTGATTTCGGTCTGAATGAAACTCGTGCATGCGTAAGATTCACTTTGCATTTACTTACGTGTGTGAGTGTGTAACCCAAAGTAACTTAGAACTTGGGGCTATTTCGGAAAACCTGATTGATATACCAAGAACACGATAAAGTTCCAGGTAAATAATAGATTAGTGGATTTGTCGAAAGACAAGTAACCTGCCGTATTATGTGTGTATGTTTCCCGTCTCCCTATAAACTGGAAAACACACTACACAGTCACATTCATTCATTCCTAGTAGTAAATGCGAACTGTCAAGTATACGTCAAATGAGCCGTAGTCAAGTCATGTGGAATCAATAAACACAAACATGTAGTAAATAGATTGCCTACGTATTTTTACAAGGACGTATAGCTCCTACAGCGCTTAAACGTTTACAGACGTACACATGCAACATTTAGCAAGATTCTCAGAGAGTAGGTACGATATTCATTAGAAATGACGTTTTAAAGAATCTAGATATGCACATAAACTGTTTATACCTACCTTTATAACGTTTATAGACAGGTCGATTATATTGACCATCTACTTACCTTACGTCTTAGGTATAATATATTCTTCTTAGACTACCAAACACATACAGGTACGAAAATTATTAATAGTTCTGTCTGTGCTTTGCGGTTAGAGAACCTCCAAGGTATACATATACATAGAAATGTATACATTTACTAAAAATTGTATTGTATAAGCTTCTAAGGTACATAAGGCGAAATAGAAACATTAGCACAGTACATAGTTGACGTATACAAGTGCAGTTTACGGAAAAATACAGGTATGGTGCGTTGTAAGGTAAGTAGGAAGGAGTTTCCAAATATAAAATTCCTTTTGTAAATTATATAACAAAGAGTAATGCTCGTGAACACAATCATGTGGCACTGTACTGTATTATAAATAAAGCAAGTAGCAGTGTAGCCGAAGAAAATAGTAAATAAGTGTACAGGTATGTAAGTGACGAGTACCTAAGCACAATGTGGTGGGTGGGAATGTTTGTAAAAAGTTCCATGTGGAATTTAAGGTAGAATAAATGTTTTCAGCCTTGGCCTTTTTGGTTTTGTTTGGTTGACACAATGTCGTAATATGGGTGCTCCAAATGTGTCTTTGTTTGGAAGTAAATAGTTTTCATGCTCTTCAATTATTGCTGCCACATAGTCATTACAAGGAAAATACTGTAGAAGGACAACCGACGACAAAATGAAAACTATATTACACTATGTGACTATTACTCTCTAAGTTCCACGTATGTAGTATGTACATATACCGATAGTAGACATTATCCGTGCAAACAAGGCAAATCACTTAACAAAGACATTGTTTCGCGTATATATACGAAGTTAGTGTGGTAGTAACGATGCTGGCAGTTAGGAGTATTTATTTACATATGCATAAAGTAAGCCAAACGGAGCTATCTGGAATAATCTAGCAAATTATACAAGCAGAACGATATGGAGTAATATAGTTGTATTCCAGATACTGAATACAACACAGTATTATATTATTTTCATTTCCTATTTTATCGTAATATTATTATTGTCAAACTTGGTATGACTTGGCTTTGAGTACACTTTGTTACCATAAAAGACAAAAACTAACACAGTAAAATCCTAATGTAGACCATGGGAATGGAATTGTTTTGCTTATAGGTACAGATAATGTATTTGAATTATACGAGCAGTTCTAAGTAATACCAAAACATACACAGACATCGGCAATTGCTACCTACAACACAATACCTTATCTTTAGGACAAAGTCTAGCAACTAGGTTGCAATTTATTTACACTGATAAATCCTTGTGTTTGCATCTCTTCGGCTTTTGTCTAGTTTTTTCTCACATCGTGCTGTAAAACATGGAAAACTTGAGGTTTGCATTGTCAGAAATAGTACATCTATCATATTCAATTTCATTATCTCTCACCTTGTTTGGAAATTTTAAATGGCTCATCATTACAATGCATAATGAATAATGGTTTTGTACACACCAATACAATTCAATGCACTGCAGACGTAAGTAAAGCACAGACAGACATAGATATAATATACCTGTTTATATTTACTTGCTTAAACCCACTTGTAATGTTATGATTTGTTTGTATAAAGATTTTTCGAGGTTTAATGATTCTGCATGTTTTCCACGACTCACAATAGAGCGTAGCCCTGGTGCACTGATTTTATTCGGAATAGTATAAAAGGGAAGGAAAGACGGTGAGACCTGCCTTAGTTATTGCAAGATGCATTGCTATTGCCATTTGTTACCTTTGCTGTTGCAGTTGCTATAATTACATTGTGAAGACCATTCAATCGCTGTACAAGGGAATTTTATTCACCAAATGAAATAGAATTCTTCTTGCCACACTATCGAAACGTAATGCCAAAAATAGTGAGACGTATATTGTGTGTGTATGTATGTTGCTGGCAATGCAGTAAATAAAGTAATAGAATAATTTGCATTTAAGAAAGTTCGAGCTTTGCTCGTGTGCAATTTCGTCCTTTAACACACTTCGTTCACAACGTTGAGGGTTGTTGCATGGAAGAATAGAGGCAGGTTATGTGAATCCATGCAGATGTAAATTCGTGATATTCCGGCATGCAATTCTTGCATTCATTCAAGTCCTATCGCACATATACATGAACACAATCACTGCAATGACATTCTGCACATTTATATGTTGTCCTATACGAACGTATACATGTATTGCATGTATTTATAATACAATTACTAGCGATGCATGCAAATTCTTCATAGTTTGGCGTGAAACTAGAACTAGTGTCTTTGAAAGTTAGCGTCACAGATTACAATACGTACATGCATTTGTTATTACACAGTTTACTCTTTTACTCATACTCAGGTACAATGTGAGACAAATACCTATGCAGTCTACCTGCATACCTTTGCGTATGTCTGGGATAAAAATAATTTTAGCTTGCGAATTTAGCAACCTGGTATTATTTTCTGCACATAAGAGATTCGTTGTTGATAATAATCCGTATACAGAGCATATATGCAATATAAAAATCAATTCTGGCTAGTCAAAGTTAATAATAGGAGACTTGACAGCCAAAATCATTTGATTTTAGGTTTAGAATGCTAAACCCGTTGAAAGCATTAGGGAAAATATATAGCACTACTTACAAACTGCGTATTTATTCAAGTGTATTTGCTGTTTACTCTAAAAGTAAAACAGAGCAATTTTTACATCTGGAATTTACGACGAACACATCCATTCGCATGGAAATCACTGTTATCAAGAAACGAAGTTACTTTATGGTGATACTAAAGCTGTCCTTCCCTCCGTCCTTCGATAACTTGAGATCGCTTTCAGATATTTAAATCATATTTGGTACACATACTACTGAGGACCTATGTGAGACTAAGTTTGAAGATGGGGTCAATCGGTTAACTCATTCATGACTTTTGATCTATTAGAGTTACTACTATGTCAATTCAGCCTTCAATATTCAATCCATTCTAAATAATACATATATTTGTTAGTAAAGATCACCAACGTTTGAATAGGGAGACCAACAGTGTTTCATTATTTTTGAAATCCCAATTGATGTTTTTAATACATGCAGTACTAACATTGCCAAGCTTTGATGTCATTATAAATGTTACCGTGTCATAGTTCACAACAGTGTCACTGTTCATATCGTTACTTCTTTGAACCGTCACAAATTGTTTATTTAAATTAAGCACTAGGTATGCGTAGGTATACTCTACTTGGAAAAAGCATTTCCTACTCTACGTTTTCCAAAAAGTAGTTTGCTGTCGAACTGAAACTCATAATGTTATCATCATTTGAGTTAACAATAAGTCTGTGATTAATTCTAGGTAAAAGGCCTTGGCTAACGCATGTTTTGGCTTGCACTCGCTAAGAAAGAGTTGGCATGGGCCATGGATGCAAATACAAACAGTGTACTTATATTATACACAATTCCGCAACATTGCTACAGTCGAACAAACAATGAACCGCCGTCATGCCACCACCATCATCATCATCATCATCCTCTCGGCTTATATGGTAAGGTGAATCTAAGCGAAGCTTCGGTGAATGGACATGGCGTTTAAAGGGATAGCATCTGAAACCATTGCCTGTCTCAAGTCATTGTGAATTGAGACTGAACAAAAGCAGTTTTGTTGGCTGTACTCATTCTTTTGCGAAAACTCTCTTGCATCTCTGCTATTTACATACACACATAAAAAACTATGCATCAGTGAATAATGTATTAGCATGTTTGCGTACAGATGAGTTTACGTACACACACACAGATATAGACAGATCGACAGATGTACTACATGTGTGTTTATTTTCGGATAAATATAAAAGACATGTAATGAGTACACCAAATGCTGTTCAACTCACGGTCACAATGCTACGTGTAATTATGTCCTTTGAAAAGCCAAGCTTTGCTTTCCTTTCATTCCCTGTCGAAGTTTACCTTACAGAAAATATTTAGGTCTCACAGTCGAATGTCTCAACCAAACCATAATGAAGTGCCAATTTTTCTATTTGGCAGGAACTTAACGTAGACATTGTTGAGCAGTATAGTGTAAGAGTCTAAGTGGAAACTAAACGACACCAGTCTTTATTTTTGTTCAAGGAAGAAAGTAAAATTGGCTGAACAACAACACATCGTAATTGTGTTTACATAGGTATAACCTCATCCATCAATATTTACATACATACCCAATCTTCTTACTTCGTTTTCAAACCAGTAGAGCCATTTCCTAACTTCTAGTAATAAAAGCAAATAAAGACTAAAAAACTTTTATACTGTTATTGTTAAGTAGACTGCATGACTCCGATGAATGCATGCTTAGAGAGATTTTGAGTTTGTGCATACAAAGATGTTAGTTTAGAGACACAATAAAATAATTATGGACCTAACTAATAATATAACCACGTAGGAATAATTTCAGTGCATTTACAATATTAGTATAGTAAGCTGTGCGTAATTTGAAAGCTTGGAGCTTGACGCTAGGATTGTGTGCATAACTTTTAGAAGTATAAAATTATTCATTAAAATCTGGTCATTCCTGCTACCACGACGTTTACGAGCTGAACAAAGACATCACATTTGTATGCAACGACTTATAGCAGAATGTAATAAGAAGCAGAATTTGATTTTGTATGTTGAGGTGAGACGTCAGAATTGAATTTGGTTGGAAATGTCTGCATGTCTGAATGTATGTGGAAGTCTAAGTGTGTGTGACTGGTGAAACGGTGTGACGGTTGTAGCTGCTCGTATAATAAGTTATAAGGCAAGTTTATTACATTGATTAAATGTACAGACAAGTTACTTAGCACAGAATGTAATGTAGTTGCATTGTGTGAATGGACTCTCGTTGCGACTCAAAGGTTATTTGTGTCAAAGTGAAAACTGTACCTGACACTTGCTTTGCAGACTTTTGGTATTTTTTACGATGTCGTAAACTACGCTAAGGAAGGTGTAAGACTATCTCTTTGGTTTTACAAGTCCGCGCAGCAAGCGGCTCTGCTGCTCCTCATGTTACTTATTCTGAGGACTTCTATAATACAGTAAGTTAAGTAGTACTGTAAAAATATATGTGCATTTCTATATATACAGTGGCAAATCAGAGTTGCATGCCCACAGCTTATTTCTAACACCAAGATACTGTATACAAAATGCATGCAAATTCATAGCACACACGCACAGCAGGTAATAGTAAAATAGTACAGTCACTCAAATCACGATTGCTGCAGTTTCTACTGCTATTATCAACTGTATTATACATCGTACTATAACTACAAGTATAAACAGACATTTACTTAGGCCAGGGAACGCTGTACTATTATAATATCATATAAGTAAGAGAGTGAGGCTTAACTTTATGCAAGCTTACTTACTTAGATAAGTACAAGTCATAACTTTGACTATACAAAAGCTGTCTTGTTTCATTCTCTTTCTTTTCCTATAAAGATACGTGCATACACTGTAGTAGTACAACATACATAGCCTCAATACAAATAGATACAAATGTAATATTCAACTGTGTACATTGTATTATAGTAGTATATAGGTAAGAGCGTATGTACCTACCTTTGCAAGAGATTGCAACTTTCAAGATAATATGCATCATATTATTTATTATTATTAACTGTACTGTACTGCAGTGCAGAATAGTATAACAGGAATTTGCACATGCACTCCTTTCCTTCTTTGTACACTGTAACTTCCACCATGCACTAATCTTATTCTACACTACTCCTACTAATACCATTATGCAGCACAGCCTTATTACTTTGCTGTGTACAGCGACAAGAAGCAAAACAATGTAACAGCAGCGGGAAATTGCTCCAAGCAATTTCTCAAGATTCGTATCAAAACCTATATTGCCATTACCACAACCACCACTTCCAATTCTCTCTGTGAATAAAGACTCCCATAAGCAATGTACAAATTTCATGCACTGTAGAGTATGCACGTATAAGCTTACAAATGCAAAGGTACTTACATATAGATTGAGACTGTATGTACGAAAATGGATATTGGGTGTCTTTATGTATCATACGGTGTAAAAATAATGCATATACACAAACACACACAGGTGGACCTCAACACTAAAGTAACAATGAATAAATTGACTAAGACAGGTGAGTGTATAATATATATTACACAGCTTTAAGAAAAAAAGTGCGAAAACATACGTATACATTTATGTCAGTACTATATGCAATATTCAACTATCTCTGTCTAAATTCGTTGATAAATACACAATTCAATTTGAGTAGTAGTAGTGTTAGCTGTCATGTCATTTGCTTTGTAAAAGAAACGCTGCAACTCAACAACAATCTCAATAACAACAATAACAACGACCTGCATCGTGCAAAATGCATGTCTCATACACACTTAATGCAATGAACTACCACTAAACACGGTGGTAGGTACTGTATAGTAGTGAAACAAATGCGTAGTCCTTAATATTATGTGTGAGGGTGTATAATTTTTTATTGTATGCATTAACTTGGTTAAAATACTTGAAAGAATAGGTACAACAATATTTATAAAGGTTCAGTCGCGTATATGGTAAAGGCTAACTTTACGTTTTTTCTTTTGATACTAATGATATTATACAGAAATGTACGTAAAAATTAAAATACAGAAAATATAATAATAGTTCTACTATGCGTAGTGGATTTTTACTTTTAGAAAGATAATGCCGTATGCAATGTGTAGTAGTAGCGTAGTTTGCATCTTGCGTGCATTTGATGGAGGATTTTTCCTTGGCCTAGGATCTTTGGTTGAATTACAGTGTTTTGTCTGCCACTGAAAAGAATGGCTCAAGATCAGGTCAGGCTCAAGTTGATTTATTTCGTTAGTTGGTTGAGAGGCGACGAAAATCTAAATGAAAGTATGGTACCTCCTATTACTTTTATGCATAACGGAGTCACACAGCTATAAATTTAATGAAAATAATAAGACGCAATAAAAATACATGGAGTGAGTGCAGCTTGATGTAACAATATTACTGAATAAAACGTTCACTTACTTCTAATTTAAAGTTTCACATGTAAATTGTCCTTTTAAATAACCTTCGAGTGTCGATTCATTGCAATTGCTGTTACATAGTCGCTGTAGCGCTTACTTTTACTTAGAGGAATGTATAATTGAATAATTTTGTGAATGCACTGTGTGTACACAGCTAGAGATTTTATGTCCACATAAAATTAATCGACAATCAATATACAGAATGAAGAATGGCACGTAGGTAATGTACCTATGTTTCAAATTGAAGCAACAGCTCATTTTCAATCTCCATATAAAGAATGTTTGCCAATTTTTTGAATTTATATTTTTTATTCATGTGCATTAGAATGAGCTGCAACGAAATAACATTAACACTTGACATTTCTTTAGTTGAATCTAGCTGCAGTAGAAATTTCTCTCTCAAGCTTAATTTAAAGGCTTAGCATAGTTTTTTAAATTTTATAGGAGAATTGAATGTTAAAAGCATGAAATGCATTTGCTTGTAAATTTTCTTAAACAATCTTTCTAAATGGAATATCAGAATGACATTTTAGAAAGCCAGAGTGTTGTGTGGTAGGCGAAAAAACTAAGAGCAAAAACATGCTTGTACTTCATAGCAAAACAACAACAGGGTATGTATTTTCTTTACAGGTACATCTATGTAAACTCAGAAAGAACGTTTGTTTACTTCAATGAATCGACAACAGCCTTGAATGCTTAAGAATTATATTCTCACACAGATTGCATTGCTGCAAAGCATAGTAAATAGCATAGTATGTACTGAATTGTGTACAAAATTGCAAATTCTGTATTGATACTTAATTAGGACAAAGTATTCACAATATATTTCTACTGATGTAAACTCATCCTTAAATCAATCAAAAGAGCATTCAATGCAAGCAAGTTATGAAATTAGGAAAATAACGTTGGACAATATTGGCAAAGAATTTTATTGCAATAGCTTTTGAGTTATTAGCAACGAAGTGATTTTGCAGCAACAATTTGTAAGTACAACCCGTTATATTCGTCCATAAAAGCGACGAGTGCATTGTTGACTCTCACAGAGCACAGAATGATTTTAGTGAAAATGCAAACAGGAAAGAAATGTACAATAAACATTACTCGTATGACAAGTTAAAAAAGTGTTTCCCAAATATATTATGCACTCTCTAAACTAAACATTAGAATTGTTGAGACATTTTTGTGCATTTTCAGACGAGTACTACTGGTAGTTCCTTCGCAGTTGCATGACAATTGTCTGTCTACCTTTCTATACCTCCTACCTATTAACATTTACGTGCTAAATCACGGGAAATAAGTGAATTAATTGGCCAATGTTGTATAATATAAAGTTAAAAAACTGGAGTCATTCAGCAAATCGCTAATTGTACACAGACTAGAGTTCAATGCTCATTTTCTTGCTCACTACGGCTCGTCTTTGCTTACGTACGAACTGTGTAGCGTACTTGTACACGACGCTCACTTGTTAGAGCCTAGACAATGTTTTGTGTACATTCATACATGAATTTATAAAACACCGAGTAGGTGTTTGTGACTTGAAAGCAAGAAGCTGCTAAACAAATCACAGTGAATGCAATGTTGTTTTTGTGTGTTACGTACCAACTTAGTATTTAAGTGGTAAGTACACACAGACAGTGCTCTTTTAGTCAAGCTCCTTCCTATTATACAGCCACGACTGAGAGAGACGAAGACGACCACGACAATGATAAATGATAAAAGATGAAAAAAGAAAAGAAAGTTGGGTTAGTTTCGTTAACCAACTGCACTAACTACAGTAATGTCGTTTTTCATGTCTGTTGCGTCTTGTGTTGAGTGTGTGGAATATTACAGCTGGGAGTTTTGCTTGTCTGTCTGGCTTCGTGTCGTTTCTTCGCCAACATGTGCTAATATGCAGCGTTTGTCTCAACAACCTCCACTTGGACCATTACAGATTCTGCTCTGTGTGTGTGTTATATGAATATGTGTCTGAGCTATGAGCCTGTCCGCGTTTATTATTTTAACCGTGTGTCTGTCTGATCTGCTGGCTAGTCTTGTTGCGAGTCTCTTTAAATGCTCCGTTGCTGCAACCTCAATCTTTTTCCCTGTAGAACGTGTCAGAAACCCTTGTTTAGACTGTTACATTACACAAGTAAACGGATTACGAACAGATTCTCACACTACACTGGGCAACCACTAAACTCAAGTGCAACAATTTAACAAACAATGAATGCACATCTGTCTGTCTGTTTGACGCTTCTTCATGTGCTTGTGCAAACAATCACAAAAGCCTAAATAATTTTAGCAAGAATTTTTGCAATAGTTTTGTATCTTCCTGCTTATGCCTGACTTTTAACTTTACCTTATAGTTTTTAAAGTTAATGTTACCATTTTACTATACTTTAGATTAGCACTACTGCATTTATTTTGCTACATGTAGTATTTCCTAACTTGAGAATAAATCATGTTCTTTGTGTAGCAAAGTAACTACTTTAGTAGCTGCATCTAACCAGTGGTGGCTACTGTACCGTAGTGTGACGTCCACACGATTCATGGAATTGCAGAGGAGAAATGTTATATTATATTTTTCTGCAGAAGCGTTCGCATAACTAATTATGTCTGTAATATGGAACATTTTGGAAATTCAGCAACAAATTTCTTTTTTTGAGATTTGTAAATAAATGTCCGAGCATATTTCATAGGTATACAGACAGACTATCGTGATTTTTCTCAAGTGGTGTAATATACCGTAGTAAAAGTACCCTATAGGCATCCTAGTTTTTCTAACCTCGCCCTGAAAAATGATTTTTAATTTATTTATGAATCACGAAGGAATCTATTTTTCACAATGTGTCAAGGAAGCTCTCAAGTGATTTATTTTACTACACACAATCTAAATGGAAATTATGGGTTCACAAAACTAAAATGTGCATTTCCTGATGAGATTGCAGTATAAGATGGAAGTAACTAGGTCATACTCTTCCAGAATATAGCAGCACACTAACATAGAAATATTCTTCAGCCTACATACATACCTACCTCTTATTCCAATAAATTATGAGAACATGTAATGTCATGCATTGCAAAAAATTAATAATAATAGAGCTATTCATTGCACCACAGAGAGAAATACAAGTAGACAAGTCTTGGCGTATTATGTACATATATGCAAATCACAGCCTTGTGTGAGAGATAGAGAGGGAGAGTTAGTTTGGAGTTGGATTTGATCATGCATAAGATATGGCAAGATGTAATAATCAAGAACGATAACAATTTTATAGACATGCCTATAACATTCGCATAGTGAAACTTGTGCATTTTACTCTGCAGTCACTACCTACCACCACTACCACATTTAATAATAAAAGTGCATTAGCTAAAATACACACAGGTAATTATGTAAAGACAAGTTAGGTTGTGGTAGCCATGTGTAAAAATGATGTGCTACCTATATTCAATACATACATTTATAAATTACACGCACTACTACACTCTACTGCAATATATGTAAGTAAGTCTCAATCGGAATGCAATTTCATGCAACCCAAATTGAAAGTGCTACTTGTCCTCCTAAAGAAAGATAATACTCCATAAGTAATCACAAAAGCCAATGGCAATAATGGCAAGTTGAGATAGGTAGGAGCAGAAAGCATTAATGCAATGGATGAATGCAACGCAAACTTTTGAAGATCTGCAATTCACAAGCAGCCCAAGCATGAAACCCTCCAATATGTTAAAGCTACTAATAATAAACGTTATGCACAAGATACGTGTAATTGAGATAGAAACTGAGATTATTATTTATATTACACACACGTCACAATTTACTAGCAGTATATGACATTTTAAATGTAGTAAGTGCATATGTGTATTCTCTATGTATTATTGCAGACACCATCACTGGCATTTGCTTTTTACCACAAGTAAATGCACAGCGTGAAGTAATAACAGAGAACAGGTAAGGCAGAAGGGAACAAGTAGCTTGACAGTATTTTCAATGCGAGTCAAAGAGAATTGAAAGGGTTGTGTGTGCACGTTTCTGTCGGTGTGACTTTAAGCCAAAAGACATTTATTGTATTGTACTTTGTCTCAATGCTCTGTGTGATTTGCCAGTAAATAAATATAAAATATTTCTATTCTTACTAAGCACGTGCATTATGTATTTCCCACTATGTGCTTTATGGCATCTTTATTAATACTTTAATCATATCGTAATATAAAATACTTCCCTAACTATAATACATCAGGCCATTTGCATACTGCTTTATTTTCTTTTGACGTATAAATTCAATTCCTAATGCTATTAAAACCATTACTGGCGTTCTTCTGCATTTTATAAATTAAATCTCCTCATTTAATGAATTTGCCACCAGATGTGTAGGCACACACATTAATAAGATTAGTGAGAAAAAAGTAAAGCTAATAATGTGTTTCTCTCTTTTTATCCTTTAACAATACGCATAGAGACAGTACAAAGGACAAAATAATATCACAGTGAGGTAGTAGTAGATTTAGTTCAACATGTATCAGTAGGAGTAGTAGTAGTAGTAGTAGTATATTTGTATAGGCAGAGAGTATCAGGTAGTTTGTTGTTCATGTAATAGTAATACTATACAGCTGAAAGTAAAGACATTGCCACAACTTGGATTTCTTTGAGACTTACTTGTTAGCGTCAGTAATTCATTAATTCATTTTGTTCCCTTTGATCTGAACGAACTGCGTAGTTCTTTAACTGTCATTCTCATTTAAATGACTATTATTCTACTCCTGTTAATTTCAAATGTAGGTTCTTGATATTATATGTACACATGAGTGTGTAGTGTGCATGTAGTATATTTCACATACTGTTACCTACATTTATTATTAAGGTGTAGTTAACGGTATATAATATGAGTATACGTATAAGAAGTATGATTACAGTATTATTATTATCATTTATTATTTTATTATTATTATTACTATTATTATTATTATAGCTTTTGTTATATGTTTGTTATAGCATTAGAAGCATTACTTGCCTTACCTCACTGATTCAAAACGTATCTGCAATCTCCTGTTTGGAGATTCTGTATATAGAACATTCCATTTATATCATTGTATGGTTTATTCTTCTCGTAGTTTATTCCTTTGGTTGCTGTGTGTCAGTGTTGTGTAGTAAACTGTGTTTAGAATTTGTTTCTTTTTGTTCTCAGAGACTTTCCCTTGTCACAAATCATGCTGATGAAACATCCATTAGCTATGCTATTCAATATTTGCAGTGTGCTAGGCTACAACAAATGAATGAACGATTCGTTGATGTACCTGGTGCACAATGTATATCATAATGTGTGAAATAGCATTATATACATATATATATATAGTAAATTTGCCCAAGTATATGCACATATATGACCATATTATATATATAAAGCGTAGTGGTAAAATTTGTAGGAGAGAAGTGGAAGAACTGCCTGTGTGTGGAAACTAAGGATATTATGAGCATTATGATGGTTGTAAGTCGTAAGGAGCTTTAGGAGCAGAGTCTCAAGTCTCAAGGCTTATCTAATCTGAAATTGCATGTAGTCTTAGCACCACGTATTCTGCACACGTCTTTGTAAAGTATTTAGGCTATCTAACAATAAGTATACATATATTATAATTCTTTTCTTGGCTTTCACATCATTTACTGTTGTCGGAGAACTCTACACACGCTAAACACTTGTAGTTGACGCAGTAGTATATCATTTACTATTTGTGCACTGTGAAAGAGCATAATTATAATAAGGCCATTATTTACCTGTGTATGCAACTATGCAATATATTCATCTAACGGTTAACATAGGAATGCTCATAAAATATTTGTGTAAACACAATTTAATTGAATCGTGGTCGGAATATTTATAACATCCAACTAAACTGGTTAACATATTATACAAAATAGAAACGTCAAAACTGTCCACATTTAAATATTAGCGGTCGTTGTTTGTGGCTTGACTTATGGTAAACAGTGTGCATTCTTAATGATTTCATCGTAATCAAATGCTAAATTGAATGAATAAATAAATGTTAAATTTGCATTACATCATTATTATTTATTTAGGTGTTGAATTATTATTGTATAAAACGATGAATAAAAATAACATAGTGCGCAGAATGGAAGTTGGAACGAGATGGGCAATATCATTATGCCAGAAATTATGCAAATATATTTATTGTACACATTGAATGCCGTAATCGTAACCTACGTCCGTCCTAAGTTATTACGTTACTTAGCTAATACCTAATTGTAAGTTAAGTATCCTGAAATGATAATTTACCAAAACCTAGTTTAATTGTTTTTTAAACATTCTAAAATGGAAAGGAGAACTTTTATGTTTTGATTTACAAATAACACAATGTGTTTAAATATAGGCAATTAGGTTTATTGTTTTTTATTTCTTGTGACAATGAAAATAAATTAATTGCAGTTATAATATAACAAAGAGTGCCCTAAATAATCTACCGGAAGAAATATTAGATTAATTGGATTTTAAATATACAAGTGGATATAATAGGATAGTTTTAATTTTTCAATTAACAATCTCTTTTGTGGTATTAGTTAGATACATAAATGATTTTCATGTATTTTATTATACTTAACATATATTATGTTGACAAATTGTATAAAATCAATGTAATACTTATACAAAAAGACTATTTCTTACTGAAAACCTGTATGCATGTTTATCAACTTTTGTTCATGTTTTCATGTAGGCACTGCGGAGAGAGGAGAAACCATAAGATTTTAAAGGATTTGTTTTTTGCAGTTGTGGTAGGCACAAGATACGAGATTATTGCTTAGTGAAAGAGCCTATTGTGCTTTTTTCATTTTTCTTTGTGCACGATGATTTGTGAGCTGTGCTCTGCATACTTGCTCGGCTTCTTACATCTTAAAGTTTTATTAAAAACAGTGAGTGACAGGTGAAAACATTCACAAATATTGTTGACTTTTTGTACGTACAATAAAATCACTGTGTTAGTAGAAATTTTGTATAAACCACTATGTACTGTACTTAAAACTGTAGTTGTAGGTATTCTGCATTGTAATTTTTAAATGGTATAGGTATTTATAAATTTACACAGAACTGTATAATGTTTGATATATTATATTTTACCTAATGTATTGCATTACGGTGGTTATATTAAATGATCAAGGCCAATTCCAGTAATTTACGCTAGTTATCTCTATTCTGAATTTCTAACAGAAATATTATGCTATAAAATGATAACAATGTGCATTTCTTTTCCATGTTTGATACTGATGCATATAAATTCTTATTTCTGTAAAAATAATTCTAAATTACCATGAAATAATGCAATAACACGTTTTACATTGAATGTTATTTTATTTCATTATTACTTGCAATGCTTATACACAGACGTACAGGTACATCTGTCTCAAGTTGTACCACGGCTGTCATTTATATTTTCGTGGACCCTTTAATAGTTTAATCCTCCAGAATCCATTTCTGTGCAGCATGAACCACAACTGACTCAATACATCTTTAAAAATTACTATACGGCTATCTTTTCTAAAAATTAAACACAATTTAGAGAAAAGGATATAAGATTTTACGAAATACCTCCCAATTACTGGAAATAAATAAATAATTGGTGGTTAGTGGATATTTTGGGGTTGGAAATGTGTCTACTGCTTGTCAGCTGTCACAAATGATTTTCATGTAAATAAGTAGTTGAAGATTGATAGCGCAACTTGTTTCTGTGAATGAATATCTGAGAGCAACTGAGCAAGTAATGATATTATGGTTGTCCTTGTCTAATTGTAGTGTGTCAAATGCATGCAGTTACATTCTTAATAATATTGGACAAATGCAACCGCTAAAGACGCCGCCATTCGCTGTGGTCAATTAACTCTCAACGTACCATTTCCAATGCCCAACACATTTTCAACTTAGATTAACTTTGCTCATTCCATCACGTTCGCTTGTTTGAACACTTTTATTGCATTACCATAAATGCAATACAAAATATTAATATTCTATGTTTGGGTTGGGTATCAAAATAATCTTCCGTGTCATTAATTTTACGTAGCTGATCATTCGTCTCTCACTCATTCAGCTTCTGCCTATAATAATCCAACAGCTACCTTTGATAAATGGCAATGACAAAATGCAAATCACAAACGACGTGGATTTTTGACTCTCTCTCTCTCTCTGTCTGAACTTTTCCACTTGAGACGACAAACGGCGAAAGATTCTGTTCATTCATCTTTTTACAATCTCACATTTTTATTGCACGTGCAGATTGCCTATTGAGATACCATACCTTGCCATTCAACTACTGCAACTCTTTCTCTGCGACCTCAAGTATATGTAGAATGATATTTAAAATACATAGTAATAAAGTATTAGTACCTAATATAATAATGATAATGAAAGGTATTTTGAGTAATACACATACATAATAATTCATGTCTTTTGGAGATAAAGAAGTTAAACTGATGCTTACAACTGGTTTTTCTTCTGGTCTTTTGAAGAAAAACCAGCTGTAAGCATCAGTTTAGCTTCTTTATTAACAAAATCTAATTTATCGCTTATTCCGGGCATTTACTTATCAATCGTCGATTTATGTTAATTGCTCCAAATCCCCCCACTCCACACTCTGAATGAATGATTTACGTTAATAAGGTAAATAGGTAGTAATTGTTAAAGTAAACAGGAAGCTTAAAAATATAATTTACAATACATTTATTGCACTAAAAGTCATTAATAGGGATTATGTAGTTCATGGTGACCTACTGCCATTTAATTTACGATTTTCTGATTGTTAAGAAAATGCTAATTTTAAAGAATTTTTAAGAATGTTCAATAAATTACAATAGGTGTTAGTATTTTACACAGGAAAAAATGACAACACATCATTATAAATAGAATAGATATAAGAAAATTTCAACCAAACTCTTTAGATACTTTTTTTCTAACTGGTATGTCTCATATCTTCCCTTCATGTAGACCACAAGCAATGTTCAAATGGCTATCATTGGTAAAAAAAGTTTCAAATAGGTATCTAAACGTAAAAGTAATTTACTACGAACTGACTGTAATCAAATTTGCACTTACGTTCATTCATGTGACAATGTTTAGTGATGTAGCAATTTGTACGACACCATACCCGCTTATTATGTATGTTACCTAGTTATAATTCTTTCCACGCGTTGACAATCACTTTGAAGATAACTGTTTGTGATAACTGCACACAAATATAAAACATAGATGCTTACTCAATAGCAAATATATAATTTGTATTTCACTGCTGCGACAATCAACAATGAACTGTCATAATGGCATTGTGCAGATTACGTAGAATTGCAGACTGTTCCAATAAGTAACAGATTGGGAGGGAAATAATAAGGTTACATTTGTTCTGAATAATAAATATTTGTCTTCCTTTTTGTCCTAGTGTTCGTACGCACACTATGTCTATGCCATGTCATGCCTCGTCCGTTATTGTAAATACAGCTCTAAATTCCAGGACGTGAAATAGATAAAATGATTGTCAGAAGGTAATTTATGCCACCGATTGAGATTATGTGGCAAATAGCAATTATTTGCTTTTCCACGGTGGAATATGAATACACTCAATAATGTAAATGTTAGGTGTGAATTAAACGGGTGAAGTTTTGTGTACACACATAATATTGCGTTCGTGGTTTATAATATTACATGACATAAAATATCGTGTGCTGTGCATTGAACATAGGGTGAGGCAAGTTGAGATTTTCATTGCAATAAAACAGCAAAGCCGTAGTACGCATGTCTGTATTAATTCATGACGTTTTTACAGTGGAACAAATTGGTAGGTGAAATATAGACTTTACAGAAGGATTACTTGGCAAAAATTTTGCATAGATAAATATTATGTGAAATATGAGCGCGTAATTAGTAGAATGGAATTTAAATAAATGTAGAATTTCTATGTATTTATATTACTGATTGTAATGTATATACGGAAGAGGCTGTGTCTGGTTTTATGTGGATATTTATGTGGATTGTTTATTGTATTGGAAGATTATTACTAGAGAATATTTCTCAGCAATGGAATATGTTATAGACGATTATTAGTTGTATTATGTTATGAATGAGACTTGCAAGATTTGCAAAGTGATTGATAAAGAAGTGAACAATGTGAAGTGCAATTTGCATTTGGTAACAGCTGCACATTGCATTGCTTGTAGAGTGAATGTATTATACGATTGTTGCACCAGCTTTTGCTTGTACTAACGATTTTAATAGATTTGAAAGGCCGAAGGCGTAGAAAAAGTAGTTTTACAACAACATTACATTCCAGTTAAATCTCACTTTGATTTTACTAATTAGATTATTTCCTTCAGAAAACCTCAGAAGCTGAACGCGTAAACAAGGTTCATTGAATAAAATGAATAATTATTTACATGATGTGAGCAAGTGTCTTACTAATAAGATTCTAATGTTTATGTGCACTTTGTCTGTAGTCTGTCTGCTGCCATGCATGTATCAATGAATGAGTTACGTAGGTACCTCTCTCTCTCTGTGAACCTGGCATTTTCATTATTTTCTTGTAATTTGCTTTTATTCACGATGAAAGTGGCCAAAACGCAGCGAAATGTATTTCCGTTTTATTAATCAACGCGTAGTTTACACAAGGATATAAATAAAATTATATAATGCTAAAATTTGTACGGTAGACGCTTAGACACTGTGAATGAAGTGCAGACATAGGAAAATGTGAAGTATATTAAAGTGAAGAATTGTTATATTATTGTGATAATAAGGAAAATGTGTTAAAGAGAGTTGCAGACTGTAAACAGCGTGTTCAAAGAAAATATTACATGTTTCACGTTAGGTATATACAAAATTGGCGTTAGGTGTATCTAAATAAATTTTACGCTTTGTTTCCTACAGTTCAATGAATTTTCAGGCTGGCAGAAGCTAAACTGGATATTGTAGCGTCCGTCCGGTAGGTTTTACGTGTATAACTTTTATTAGTTAAGTGTACCAAAGATACACGTACAATAAAATACATGGCGAAAATCATGAGAAGGAACACACATAAACGTTTGTTTATTCGCATTCTGTATGTATTATGTATACTGTATTTACAGCATTAGCTTAATAATGGTTATGAATAATGTGTGCTATTTTCGTTTCGTAAAATTTTCATACAATTAATGTTTGATTTAAAGCTCAGCAATCTAAGGTGTTTATTTTTCCACCTTAAATGTGATTACGGTATGAGAAAGCTGAATTGCAAATGCTGCCTAATAATGTGCTATTTCGTAAGGCTGTTTAACATTGTGCAATATTTCCTTCCGCGTAAGCAGATTGCTGGCAAAACTTTGAAACTCATAGCGAGGTAGTTTTAAGACTAAAATATAAAGTAATATACCTATATAGGAGGACCGTGAGAAAACTTATCTTAACTGTATCAAAATCGAACCTATTAAACTTGTAATACATACTGACGATGGTTGAATACAATTTCATTTTGAAGTTTGAGACTGTGATAATTGGCAGTTTGTGAAATTACACATATATGTAATAACAAGCAATCCAACCTTGTATGTTTTTATTGTTATTAGTTGTTTTTATTGTAGTTCATTTTACAAAGTTTTTTACAGAAAGGCATATGAAAACTCTGGAAATTACCAGAAACATATTTCCCACATGAATGTTATTAAGTTGAAGAATATAGTAATTATTTTTCACAAACGGATTAAAATTAATCTCACAATATCAATTTGAGAGTTGATGTATTTATTTATATAAAATATGGTTTTAACGTACTGACGTAGTTAAATAAATCCATAAAATGTATGTGGCTTAAGTGTACACTTGAGTATAAAATATTGCCATCAATTGAGTAGGAATTATTATGTATGCAAGTTTATTTTTAGTAGATTAAAATGACTTAAAACAGGCAGTGCAATAATGCAATGCATCATCAAAAAATACTTGTTGAAAAATGCTGATTATAAATTGCAACTTTACAATTTGTTCGTTCAAGTCTCATAATCATGTCTGCATTTCCAGCACAGGATTTTTACAGCTATTAATAGTAAAATACATACAGACTCTGTGTAAATGTGTCCTCCGTATCAAAGACATTAGATAATACCTGTCTGAAGATAAAACTTGCAGGAAAATTCTAGGAAATTGTAATGCGCATTGTAAACCCTTATAGTTGCGACTGACTGTTATAGAGCAACTATACACTCGAACTAATATTATAAGTATATGAGATAACATTGCAAACTGAATGTTTGAAGTAAAGAATTGTGCATATCAGTGCTAAGCCTACAGGTTATATTAATCTAAGGCAAATATTAATAAATACCTTTTTAATAACACTGGGAATCACAATGCTGTCTAATCAAAATGACAAGCCCAAAAAAAGGTGACTTGCTACTCTATTACAGAAATATTGTACTATCTCCACTATATTGATTGCAAATACATTTGAATATAATCCTGTAATATAATATCATACATACCTTCAACAAAGTTTATCTTCAGTAAGTCGCATGGAATCGTACAGTTGTAGCACATTGTATATCATGATGCAATGGTAAGTAATACAATTTTATCATAATTATCAAATTTTTTATCGCCATGACACAAATTCATTACAAAATGTATTTGTATACAGATTTTGACATTTGTAATAATTACTATGGTTGAACATTGGCACTGAAATTAATATTACAGTAATAAATCCTTAATATTTACCAAGGGGATAATAAATGCAAAATAAAAATTATATAGTATATCATTCTCCCTGTACTAATCAGCACTGTTGGTTATGAAATGACAGAAGATGAAGATACTAATAATATACACGTAAATTAATATTATTCTCTATGTTATTGTAACGATAATAAATGTTAAGTTTGCCGAAGACAATAAACCTCGAAGAAAACTGAATGCACAGTGTAATCTTTGCCATGCAATCCCCGCAATGCAAAAGTTTTAATTATCGGACAAAAAATCTCATTGTGTCTGTTCTTTCTTTACTACTATGTAATATATTTATATTGACATGACTATGTATGTACATTTCATTGCTCCTGTGTTGTTGTGTATATTGTTGGCCCTTATAGAAATTTTCTACCGGGATGAAATTTGCGTATTGTTATACTTTTCCATTATACAGAGACAGAGTGTGATACATAATTTAGAAATTGTACTTTCGTAATAGCACAATAGTGCGACTTGAGACATAGAGATAACTTTTGTTGGAGCTGGAGGCCATATTTGGCAAGACTGTTTTCATATGACGCTGAATGTTAGTGTGGAGTGAGTGCATGGAGCGAAGCAAAGCCAAAGATGAGAATGATGAGATGGCGGTGAAGATTGTTGAATGGAATGGAATGCGAGTAACTAACGGGAGTCTCAAGAGATGAGAGAAAAGAAATGAAAAGATAGTTCATTCAAGTCAGGTCTGTTCCTTCAACGAGTAGTACACTCCTTCTGTATAACCAGAATCCACACACAAAGACACGGCATTCGATTCAATGTTCGATGCACAAGTCATTTTTTAAAGTTGTAGCCAGTACATTCATAATGTGATGCTTACTGTACCAGTCATTGCGCGAAACATTCTACAAAATAATCATCGTCTTATAAAAAATCGTCTGCTAATATTTTTCTTTCCGTGCAGCCAAGTTTTTACTACAATGTATGTTGAAGTAAGTGCGATAATAACGAGTTTCTCTGTTATTTCCGTTCAAACTTAAGCATAGGGTCTGTTATGTAACTTTTAATCGATGCGATACGACGACGAGTGGTTTTAAGAATGGAATTAATGTAAATTAATCGCATGGACTATGAAATGTGTG
Source organism: Pogonognathellus flavescens (assembly GCA_019776165.1). Lineage (NCBI taxonomy): Eukaryota > Metazoa > Arthropoda > Collembola > Entomobryomorpha > Tomoceridae > Pogonognathellus > Pogonognathellus flavescens. Next base: position 39,027 of record JABASD010000136.1, read on the forward strand.
TAGGTAGTAAAGTACTAGGTACTCTCGTAGTCTTTCTCAATTTAAAACAATTAATTTGAATTTAAATGGAAGTAGGGAATTGGGAATATTCTCGTGATATAAAAGTATAGCTAAGGTATAATAGAGACATATAAAAGAAGTAAATATTAGAATGTTGCTGGTTCATCCTGGAATTTCCCAAATGCATGGTTGAAGGTTTGCAATATTATACTTTGCGAGGAGATGTGAATCTTGTTCGGTAAATGCTACGCTATTTCAGACAATACATCAAGGAAAGAAAAATTAGTGTTGCCAAGTGCTAACTACTAACGGTTTCAAAACGACGTCATTTCGACAAGGTAGGTCGCTTGGTAGGTGTATGCAGAGACATTCACAGTATTTGCTTTCAAACGAGGACTTGAAGAGACAAACACTCTAGACTCGTACTATATAGCAGCTAGGGCTAGAAGAGCAAACAAAATTCAGCTCCATCCATACCCTAACCTAATATTATCTATAACATTATATTCGCTATACTCTGTATAAACTTTTATTATAGACAAATCCAGTGTATTAATAGTACCTACATATAAATTTAGATAGAGATTTTCATGTATTATATTGGTTTATATGGTAAGTATAGTATGAGTATGCCTATAATATTAGAACGTGGTTAACAGTTGGGAGAGGAGTAGTGTATAATATTATGTAGTTTTGGTTGTACATGCAAATTTAAACAAGGCTACCAGGTATAAATGTCGACACTCGCTATTCTAACTATAATTTATAGGAAGACGTAATAGTAGCACATCTATTTCTCGCAAAGTATGGGTTAGTTAATAGAAACACACCTTGTCGACTTTGCCTATTCATCTCACAATCGGTAATCTGAGCAGAAAAGCAAGCGTGCTATAATCTAGCATTATTATATCAAAAGACTTTTACTAGGCATTCTACTATTTTCATTATTCAGCTGTGTATTTACGTGTATTTTATAGTGTATTCGTTTATTGAAATGCGCATAATAATATAGAAGCCTCTTCTGAATAGAAACCGTCCATAATATATCTTCGTTATTAGCGTTTCAACAGACTCAGACAATCTGACGCAGGAAACGGAATTCTAGAAATCAATGCGTCTGACTTCCCTAAGCTCTTAAACTTTTTGTCGAGATTAGAAAGTCGATTTACATTCTTCCACTCAAACACTACTATCAATACTTACTTGTCAGAACCATTTTATTACTTAAAGTACACAGCCCATGCACTAACATATGTGTGTGTCAAAGTGTAATACTTCTTCTGGAGTGAACATTATCCAATGTACTTTTCACATGCACATTCTGCATTCGTACAAAGACTACCACAACACAATGTCTCAGGAATATTTTCCTACATGAAAGATTATTCTCAAAATGACCCCCACCAGAGCACCAGAATGAAACATGACCCAGTTTACCAGCCAGGAATCAAAAATCCTAAACTTATCTCTACTGCTGTAATAATTTCATCATTTTAGATCTTAAAGAACCAATGCTCATATTGTAATATCGCAAACGGTGAGTTTTATTAGCCACAGTGTTTTATGGCTTTGTTTAATTGCCTGTTTTAATTTCGTAGCAGTAAAAGGTCATAATTCTCATAACTATAATTCGTGATCCTAGAGATAAATATTTCATTATCAAGATTGCCATATAATTAACGAAAACATGATATAATTTTCACAATTCGAAAAATTATAAGTGTTCGACAAGGGTTTAAATCACTGGAAAAATACTGGCTCACTATTAAGAACATCATAATCTCATTTCATGTAAATTACAAAGTGTGAAACTAATTAACTCCTTAAGAAAGTTATATATTTCTAACTTTACTTCAACATAACAAACTCATCGTTTGGAATATTCAATGTAATCATTAACACAAAACACGAGCAAATGCACATGATAAAGTTTAGTAAAAGTTATTATTTCCTATTACTAAACCTAATATAAAGTTACACCAACTTACATTTTACATCGAACGTATTCCAATTAGTAGAAATTTGTCGGAAAATGTAATATTAAAATAAAATCCGCACATGAATTGTGTATTCATGTGTGATTTTCTTTGTGCTACTTTGTAGAATTGAGAATCTATACATTGGAACAGAGATTTCGGCAGAGAGACTACGGTACGACATGTAGGATGGAACGATTATTAGAAATACGTGCGTATACTAATGTGCCAATAAAAGATGGATTTGACGGTGTGTTGAATAACGGAGTTGGTGTGTGGACACATACACACACGAAACGTAACGTAGTTAGTTTTAATGTAGAAGCACTTGACGGGAATTGGGGATAATAATAGCTCGTAGCTTTGCATGGCTAGGTCAGTCCTTTCTATGTCATGATCGTGCCCTATATTTCCCAATGCGGTAGATGCAGATATTACACGGTTTCATGTCTACTTAACTCTCCTCACACTCACACACATATACAGAATCATCATCACTTCTGCTCCTCTTGGAAACTGCTACTTTGCACATAGACAGGCATTTATTCCATTACCTCACCTATCTACATACATCAACTATCTGTAGGCACAAAATTCGCCAAGAGTGTGTTGTATCCACACTACATTCCCGTCCACACCTACAAAATGCGACTTGAAGCCAACTGCACTTTGTAGCAATACGATTACAAATACTGTTCGAGTTAAAATGTTTGGCTGTCTCTGCCTCTGTGTTTATCTTCAGCAAAAAGCAAGCCAATATCGGTCATCCTCCTTTTGCACAGAATTTTCAACTAACGGATAAAAAAAGATTGGCTATTTTCTATTTATATGAGATATCTGCGAGTTTACGGTATTAGTGCATGATGGCCATAAAGATGTCTGTGAGCATCAGCGTCACTGCAATCTATTAGTAGACGTATACTCTCCATGTGCATCGTGTATTTCCTTTTTTAACTTATATTTATTTTTGTTGCATGTTGTATAAAGGATATTATTTTATATGAGTATGTATATAGATTGGTTAAATCTGTCTACTGCGTTACATTATTGCATTCTCATACTGGATGTGCTAGTTAGGAAAGAAAAATATATCTAGCGAATAATATCATAGACGCATGCAATGATATTTTATACTGACGTTTCCACTTTTCATGCCTTCGCTCCTAATGTGTAGCATGGCCTTTTAATGTGCATTTTTCTTTCAAGTTTTATTAGCGTGGTATATCATTGTGTGTATTATGTATATTATTGCATTAACACTTATAGAACTGTCTGTCCGTGCATTTCCACACTGCAAAAGGTGATGAATATACTGAAGCATGTAACACGGTGTGGTATTTTATAAGTTATAAGGAACTTGGAACGATGTGGTAGTGTGGTTGCAATTGCAATGTAGTAATGCATTATTGCTATATAGAGTGATTTTGTGAAGAGTTATATAGTGTGTATGCACTGCTTATACCGTCCAGACACAGAGAAATAGTTTATGTATGCGATTAGGAGACACGTTCTTTAATCGGCTCTTGAATTACTGACGTCAGAGTTTTATACAAAACCACAAAAAGTTCAATCGTTTACGTTTGTGATACAAAAGTTGTAGTACTGTAGTTAGTAGTGCACGTTACGTTTTCAAATACAATACAGTAGGATTGAGTTTGTAAAGTTCAACATTTTATCTGTATCCTACCATGGAGGAATTTGTTTTACTAAAACTTTTTATATCAGATAAATAGATTTTTGAGATTTATCTTGTAGGAGCCTTGAGATAATACGAGATTTTTGTACCTATGTATTATTATTTGCATGTAATTTTTTACACACATTCATAACATTGTATTTATAAAGGTAAAAAGTGGTTAGATATGAATTTATTGAGAAAAGTAATAGCTGTGCTGCAAATGTAGAGGGAAGGACCACACATACTGAAAGTATAGTAAATGTATTTTGAACTGTGTCTTATGGTTTTATGTGTATGGACATGAAGCGGACGAGATAGAGATTACAGATGTATTCACGGTATTAAAACCCATGTAATTCTTCTAATCATGTGTATCATGAATGTACGATGATGTACATCTCGTATGAAGTAGTATGTACAAGGATTTCAATTATTTCGTGTTTTACCATTGAATTTAACAATCCGACAGATAAATGGTGATATACTTATCCGCTTTTATTTCTATGAGGTAGTAATTGAACTTTCAAAATTCTAGAGTTTCCTTGAGTTGATTTCAGTAGTCTCCCAGTCTCATGTTTATCTTTATATTCCATAATATTTTATCTTTGTACTTACCTGGATGTTATATTATTCTGCAGATAGTCTATCGAGTGACTTGCTTTGTGCATTAGCAAAGTGCAAAATGTTGAGTAATGAAATAGCACGATGCATGCTGAAAATGATACGAATATGTTATGTTGCTCTTGTCAATGCATTTGATGATGTTAATAATAGTGGGAATGTAGTAGTAGTAGTAGTGTGTTGGGAGAATATACGAATGACTCCTGGTCAGCTATACACATTGGTAATAAAATGGAAAAGGTATAATGTGAGGCGAACTTTGCCCTGTGGATGGAACCATCTTCATGTTTTACGATTCGTACAGTACGTTTTTTATTTCTCTCCAACTAGCCAGATAGGGTTTTCGAATAAGGTAGTAAAAAGAAATAAAATTATTATTATATATACCTCGTCATTGTGTTAGTACTTACAATTGTTAGTTCTACGTATAACTATATATAAATGTTACATTTCTAACTGAAAAAAGCAAGAGATTACCTTCAAGTAATGTGATAGGGTTTTCTCATTCTCATTAGTTAGCCAAATACTATGCATAGTGCATTGTGCGCTGTAATAATATTATTATTACTTTAGTACCAACCCAATAAAACAAAGCAAACTGAACCAGAATTTTTTATTTCATGTGAGCATGCAGTCCCGTTTCTATAAACTACGTAGAGTTATTAACATTGGTAAATTGCTAAATTTTTAGTAGAGTCTTTGAAATAGGATGGAATTAATCTATTCTAGACTCTATTACGTGCATTGTACTTATACAGCGTGTAAAACATAAAAATCACTAGTAATATTCTGTTTAGTATTGTAGACGGAGGATTTTCTAAAGCAATAATATGAAATAGCTATGCAAATAAGTGGAGTAGCTTCTGACATTTTAGATTCAACTGTAAAAAGTCGATTTGCAGTATTGGAAATGTTGGAGGTTAACCCTTCTGCTCTGTATGCATACTGCGAAATACTCAAATGGTACTTATACATTTAGACGTGTAGGACTTTGCTGCTAAGGAAAATTATGTATGTCTGTGCACGTTTCCTTTTCCTTGTGTAATACGTGTGGCTACAGCGATTTACAACCAACCACCACTCAAACTCATTCCCAAGTAACATCAATGGCAAATGAAATCTTTTAGCGATATAATGACAATGCTAAATGTATTCGCACTTGTACTCTGCACCTAATGTAAGGTGCACGGATGAGGAAATCTAATTCGTAATCATTTATTTCTCAAGCAGAAACAGCCATTACAGCATTAGTATCTACTATTTGAGGTTTTCTGGAGTTTCTCTCAATCTGAAAATATATTTCTGATCCTTACATCACATACTGATTTTACTGATTTAAATTCTTATAAAAATCAATAGTTATATGTCACTTTCTATATTTCCATATCACAGATTTCACTCTTGAATAGACGGACATCTGTATTAAACACGCCTCGTATGTGTAATATGCTGCAAAAATATCTTCAACTTATATTTTCTCAGTCAGAGCCATCAAGAATTTCGCAATACATATTTTCTCAGTGAGAACGATCTAGAATTAGTCAGTCATGTAAACTAGTTTTTTGTTCACATGGCTTAATAATGTCAAACATACGACGCAATCATTTAATATCAATATAAATTATTCCTAATCTTTTCATCAATCAATATTAACACTCCAATGGCTTTTCAATGCAATCCCTTACTTCATGTATGTACATAGAATTGATGAAATAAAAATATTAGTAGTAAAAAAATTGGCTGTAATTGATAAGGAAATGTTAACAATGGTAGATCAATTATCATTAAAACCTCGGAAAAAGATTAGTCACCAGTTTTGACACTTCTTGGTAAGAAATTATTGTTCAAAAATTATGATGTTGTAGCTCCAAAGTAGGAAACAGGTAGCGCCATAAGAAAAGTTAATTATTTCTCATTTCACCCCTCCCTCTAAGGAAATCAGAGATAATCAATGATCGTTTGATCACCATTCCATATCTCTTTATTATTGCTAACAAGTGGAATATCCGTAGGCGGAATAAAACTTATAATAAGGATCATTAATATTTCGTACAAGCTTTAAATTTACAAGTTTCATCCAAACATTCAAACTACGTGTCCCAGGAATTACCTTTGCTCTTCAGCTTTATTACATGGAGGTGTGTACTATGCGTGTATACTCTTTGTACCACTCAGGGTGTGTACAGGGGTGTTGTACGAGAAATACTTTATTGTTAGTAATAAAGTGCAAATGTTACACTTACAATGTACAATTATAAAGCGTGCATGAATGTACTAGTATGGTAGATAGGTACTGTTCTGTTATTACTATTGCCTATTGATAATGGTACTATAGTTAGCATTAATAAGAGTAATCATAGTTAACGTCTTTTATAATCCAACCTTGTTATCACAGAATGTAAACTACAATGTATCGTTACATTATTAATGATGTAACCGTAATAAAAAATCCTGGGTAAGAAGGGAAAGTTTTTCTTTGTGTGTTGGATGGATTAACTGGTGTCCACATGCAAACAAATAAAACCCATTCATATATTAACATGGGTAGAATACACGCTTATTATAATGTTGGTGCCTTTTATTAACGGATTGAATTAAAAATATCCCAAATGAATATTTTTTGTTTTACATCCTTTGCTCATAATATTAAGTGCCATAAAATGAATTCTTTTAACAATTAAACTATTTCGTATAATTCAAAGGGTGTTCTTTGTTGGAGTAAAATTGCCAAAGCGTAATTAAAAGCTGCAAAAATAAACAATACAATATTTTTTGTACCACCCTTATTTTATTTAAATTCAAAAATAACATAGTACTTTAAAAATTAAATTGTATTTTTTTAAATAATGTCGCGCGATAAATCCTTAATTTTAATTATTTTATGTTGGTTATACCTTCTATTGGAGATCTCAAATTAAAACGGCTAAACTGAATTTTTGAAAGCACTATTTTAGAATCTACCAAAAACTACCCGATCCATTCACACCACTGCTTTTGCGCACACCCCGACGGAGAGCCAGACCGGCAGATGGACAGGACCCATTCCTGACAGTAGTTAATAAACACAAATAATAATAGTAAACTTGTGTTATACCATTCTATGTTGATGTAGCGCTTATTGTAGTAAATCGGTTGCGTCATAATGTCTATGAAAGATTATCGTACAGAGAAATGTTAATAGTTTCATTGTTGAAAATGCAAATAGTAAACAGATATTTTGTTTTGTTGTAGTTTGCCTGAGAGGGTAATTCAGCTGTACGACATAAGCTAAACAAAAGTACCCGGTAAAACGGACAATGAGTCAATTGTGACAATGTGTTGTGAACTATGACACGCACGGTATCATTTACTGTGACATCGAGACATAGACTGTGAAACCGTGTTAGCAGAAACATAATTACTATGACAAGTGCATGTATTTCAAAACAGGATGTCATTTATTCGAAATATTCAAGCAATGTCGATCTTCACATTCACACTTACAGTGGTTTTCACTTTCAAACATAAGTAGAGTTCACATCGCAGTATTTAAATTGCAGTGTATTGTTGAGGATGTAATTAACACAGTAGTTGCTCTAATCGTAACACGTTAAATGTCATGAAGGACCAATTGACCCAATGGACTACTAGTACACATGTACCAAGTTTGAAGCCATTATTTAAACCGTTCGTGAGTTATCCGTGCGGACAGACGGACAGACATACACGTAACGCATTCCATACAGGTAAGTCCGTTACTTAATGATGAGTACCTCCTTTTAGTCTGGTGTCTGCATACCGAATAGAAAGTATTATTCTGTTGTCTTCAATTCGTCATTAGTTTTTACCACCTGCTTAATTTGTAGTTGGAAGACTCATAAGCATGCAACGATTATACAGAAGCAACTTGCACAATGAGATAGGAATGACCGTAGAGAATAATTAGTCTGATTAGGATGATTGTTTTGACTGGCTAATGTGGGAGGGGAGTCACCTCAACGTTCGCTACAAACTACGTTTTGGCAAATGGAAATATCTAGTACAAAAATAAATATTATAAACATTGTTTAACAATTAGTTAAGTTCACAACGTACTAGAAAACGTTTCTGAAAAAAGCATTACAATTCCATGACATTTGCTAATAAAAAATATTACACCGTAGCAAAAAATACATTAAGCTAGTCATGAAATAATCCTAAAAATGGAAACAATATTATTTTCCAATGACCAATAATACTACTTGAAGCTTTTTATGCAAACAACATAAATTTTGTGGAGTGCTTAATGTCTCCGACACACACATTGTCGACTTTTGTCTCATTCAAGTAGTATTTTCCCATTAGAGAAGTGAAATTTCCTTTTGTACTGATAAAATAGCGTCTGAGTCTATTATCATCCTCACAGTTTGTTGTTCCTCATAGAGAATTCCACTTAAATGTTGCTTTGTGCAGACACATATAAGAAGCAAATGACAATCGCGTACGGATCACGCTAAACCTTTGTTTTCCTATGCAGACCACTATACAGTCACGCAGTCTGTGTCTACTATACCATTAAAATACCTGCTTATTGCTACTTTGTATATTATACACAAAACACAAATGGCAAGTGCCATGTTTTACGGTCTAGAATACTAAATGGTGATATAATGGCATTCTTTCAAATGATCCAATGCTTGAAGGTTGGAGTTAATGTGAACGAAACTGTTGGAATATTCCGTTAGTTCATCTACTACATAGTAAAATAATTATCAAGCACTAAAACCGACCAACCTATTATGCTTCGTAACATACTGTATTTCACAAATACAAATCACACGACTCTACTCCTACACCAAAAAGTGCGCAATGTAATACTTCTTAGATTTTTAAGCATAAAGCTATTATAGCGCAAATTAATATAAAACAATTAACATGAGATTATGCAGAAGGCCAATCTCTCCATTAGTAGTAGACATATGAAAAGTAAAATTTTCTTACAATCTATATATGAAATTAGGCACTATCTCCAGACAAAAGTTATTTACATAAGTTATGGATCACAGTAGTATTATAATATTCTTTTGTTGATTTTCAAGAGCATGCAAATACCTAAAAATAGAATAGCACATCTCAACAAAAGACAAACGTTCCTCTACTAGAATTTGCAATTTGAATTTTTAAAGCCGTTTTTAGCAGACAAACCACTTAGCACTGGTATAATTGATTACCTACTTTAATATAATACAAATAAAAAGTCATGTGGTAGTATGTATAATATATTGCAATTTTGTCATTGCAGCTGAGTCAATATTTACCTGTGGCCTGTGTCTATGATATTTATTATTATTATTATTTTCCTAAGTATGTACATACACGACACAATGCCGACTGACGTGAGAGTGCATGTAGTTTTGTGCGATTGGAGTTTTTGCCAGTACATACTGCATCTTCTGCTTGACTGTATTTATATTGTAGTATTATTATGTGATGGAATTTCACATAGCAAGCTAAGTAGGAAGTAATGAGGCAGTTTAACAGTGAGACAACACTGTTAAACTTTACTTTACTACAACACTTTTATGTTAATAAAGAGACGGAGAGAAGAGCCAGTTGTGGTCTACGTTTCGTATTGAGTATATCCGTGGTGTGTCTTTTTAGCGTGGAGATGAATGAGAGAGTCTGTGTGACTGAGCTTGGCCAAAAAGGAGTTTAAAGGGAAGATTGGACGTGTAGAGCTGCCATGTGTAAAAGAATGCAAGTTGGTTGTGTTGTGTTGGTTGGGAAGAGGTGGGAAGAAGCCAGTCAGGTAAAAAGGTAGTTTTGTTGGGAGCCAAAGCGAGAGATTGGTATGGGAAAGGCTTTTTACTTTGTGTGTCTGCGTGTGTGTGCATAGAATTTCATTACCGTGCAAATGTAAACATTCGAGTATATCAAAGCAACGAAGCAAGTCGCACAGGTAGAAAAGAATTTGACCTATTTATGCCGGAACGGATCAACTTGTTCTCTTCTACACTTTATTATCTCTTCGCCTGCATCTATCTGTTGTACTGTGCCATTTATACGTAGACTAAATACAGAGCACACAAACTAATGCATTCTTTTATATAACAACAGGCCAAAACATTTTCAGAAGGTAGGTTAGCGATTTTGATAATAAACTAACTAACGAGCCAACTACTTAATACTCTATGAGGATCCACAACTCACACAGAGTCGACGTATTTTATGTGTGCAGAGTAATTCTCTTCTATGCAGGCGAGAATTCTGTTCCTCTATACATAAACCAACTCACCACAAATAGCTAAAGCTTTATACCTACGACAAATGCATTCATACACACAACACGTCAGGGGTAATACAACTAGAAGTCGTCATCGTCATCACCGCATGCAGAAAGGTAGCTGAAATTCATGTTGCTTGGTGTTATAGGAAGATACCTACTTGGACTTACATGAACATGTAACAATAATATTACAAATATAAAGTGTTTCTTTTACTACTGCCAGTAGTAGAATGATACACTATTGAAACGATTACGTTTTTTAAGCTAACTGTGTCTCATGGCTAGAATTGTATTACATTATAGCACGCCACAGAAATACGTAATACTTTTATACGATCAAGTAGGTGTAGTTAACACACAATTGTTTTTTACCTGTTCTAAATATAGTAATGCAAGCAGTTCATTTAAATAGGTGATAACATAGTAATAAATGTGTTCTATAAAAATACTAATAAATACCTAATACTTCAGCCGGAATAGATGTTCAGATACATACTGATTGAATAATTGCATATTGCAATTATTAAATAATATTATGCATAGTATATAGCTTGTTATTAATGCAAATTTTTATTTTATCTACAATGGTAAGGAAAAACACTAAATCCATTTATGTGAATAGAAATTTATAGGTAAGTGTAGTTACAAGGGAAAATAATGGTTTGCTAATATAAGTCAATGTTATTTACAGTTGTGGGAGAAAAGCAGAGCCTGAAAAATAAAAGGTGAGATTACTATACACAACCACTGTAATAAAAGACACAGGTAGAAGAGAGACACCACACAAGTGTAGTGAAATATTGCTAATAATCATAGGGATTACATATTCGTGGCTAAGCTGCTAGTATTATGAAATTATGTCCTTCCTTAGTAATTTCGTTGGTGGATTAGCTCAGTGAGGACTTTGATGAGAGGGAAGATGTATATGGCTATGGCGTGTAATAGAATGAGAATAGATGAAGAGTTTGGGTGGCTAAGAGAGCATTAGGAGTGTTAGAAAATAGTTTTCTATGGATGGAACAGCAGGAGTTGAGTTGAGTGGATTGTAGTAGTGGTAGGACAAACCAAGCAGTTACAAGCTACACTTTTCTACAGATAATAAACTACGAAGTTGTACACACGTGTGGTAGACACATCACGTCTGTGTGCTATCTGAAATCTCTTATAGTTGATATGTTACGTTGCCTGCAGATAAAAGCTGTTTGTAAATAATGAGTAAAAAACGGTCAATGAGGTCAGTTGGTCCCAAAATGAAAGTTCCACTTACTACGACTACTCTTGGAGTATTTACAAACGTTCCTCTCTCAGTGCAGTATTATTATCAAATTGGAGCAATTTCAATTTTACAGGTCCCAATGCGAATGTCGAGAAGGTTGCATAATAAAAGAGAAAATATTTATACTCTGACTTAGCACGGAAACTACTTATTAATTTCACCTGCGTTATTTAGAAATCTTTTAAAGTTAAGTCCTACAAATAAAAATTTTATAATCACATAATCACAAAATGTATTCGTCTTTAACACAAATAAAATTAGTTATAAATACCTGTACTACAGGTATTTATACTAGTAATGCTACTATATGCTACTACACAACTACTATCTGTATAAATGTAATATGCGACTATATTATTATAGTTACTAAATAATATTTGTACCTATATAAAATTGATATGAAAATGATACAACATGCATCAATGAATCAACATCCCATTTTGATTACTACAATGCCCCATTACTCACTACGGGTGCAGTCGTGAACAGGAAACCAAAAACCCATGTGTTTTTCATGAAACCCCAAACCCAATGGGCTTTTGTGGGTTGTAGTTTTTCATACCGACTAATCAGTAGAAAATTCAAAATAATTTGATTTAAAATACCAAATTGTTTAAATACCTTGTCAGCTAAAAGAGTGTAATTTTACATGAACTCCTGTAAACACATATTTAACTTTTATATTAAACATGTTACATTTGAGACTATACGTACTCTTTGTGGAATATTTATAGATATGTGCACTGATGTAGATATTATCATGGTGTGAGACGACAGATACAATAGTATAGGTATTGACTATTGAGGTAGTGTCAGCGTGTAGGGATTATTATTAATGCAGATGCATTGTATGCATTTACTTCAAAACCATTTATATAGAATGGCTTTGAAGTCTTACAAAGGTAGAAGTCAACATTAACTTTTAAGGCAATGCAGTGTCACTAAAAACGGAAAGTTTCTATATTTGGAACAATATTATTGTTATGTCTCTATTTTTCATACGAATGATTCATGAAAATGGAATTTCTCACTTGTTCTGTAGGACTCAATTAGGTAATATTAAGTAAGTAAGAATACATTAGTATTTCTGCAAAGCCAATCAGAGAATGAATTTATAATTTGCAGACATCTTTTTGCCCTTTGAGAGCTAAAATTGAATAAAATGCGACTTTAGTCTTACAATGTCCACATTGAAATCCTTATTTTTCTCACCTTGTCTAGGTAAGTATTTCCAACAAATAGGTGACAACTTGCAAATAAATATTTTGAAGTGTGAGTCTCCTTATTGTACCATACAAAAGTGAATTATAATATGTTATCAACACCATTACGAGATACATAATAAATATTGTGTAAAACATAAACAAGTCCGACAAATATAAATTATTTAGTGTCTCGTGGTTCCTCGAATATCGTTAAGCTTTCTCATAAACCCATATATGTATAGAGTATATTAATATTAGTATACATTAATGTACAAAAGAGATTGATAAACTCAAGTACCTCACACACCTTCTACAATATTTGCAATTATTTTCATGTATAGCAACACAACTACTTATGTAGCTATACTACACACTACACATACCATTTTCACTCATGTTTATTTTGCTCTTGCTAATCCATTTGGATAACTGCGAATTTATACGTACAAGTGTGAAATAATCCTTTTGAAGTGGATCTAGGTAAGTCCAGTTGTTCAATGCCCCACCTTCCATTTACTTTCTCTTATCAGATACCACATACATTTATTTAAAAGGATTAATCCCATTGCCTCACTCAGGTCTATCACAACATAAATTCCTTCATTGAAGCTTTGCCATTTGAAAATGCTACATTTTTATTTAGGCAAATAAAGATGCAAAACTTTATACGATGATTCATGCATTTGATTAATGTCTTGTTGTTTTCTCCATTATATTTGTAAAGGTGTACTATAGAACTATTTTCATACAGAACTTGGGGATAATCCAAACTACTATATTATTGTCAGAGTTAAATACTCATTTCTTAAGAAAGACCATATCAGGCGACATTAATGAGTAGGAAAATTCATTTCATTTGCATTCACTCTCTAAAGTTCTAAAGTTGTACGTTTTAGTGCAGCTTGAGTCGGCACTTCTGGCTACGCAAAGGGGAAATGGTTACTGCTTACGAGGAATGGGTTACTACACGCAAGTAAAAGGAAAACTGGTTTCGGTTTTCTCTTTTCCGTTACATACATATACGCAAAATATACCTATGGAAAGTAAACCTATATTATTAATGTTATTTACTGGTGACAGTAATAATGGAAATGTGCCGCTGTTTCGTATACATTATGACTTCTCTTTTTACCATTCAGATAGTGCAATAAATGCACATTATAACGCACAAAGAAAAATACAAGTTGTAGTTGTAATAATAATAGGAAATGGATCGTACACAAACAAAACATTTACACTCAAAGCTAATGAACTTAAAAGCCAACAATGATTATTTACAAACAAGTACATGACTAGATTCAACTATCACAAAGAAACATTTAAATTCTTAACACCATTCAACCCTAAGGATCCTTTTATTGTGCTTGTACATTGACACATTAAAAATATTCATAGAATTTGTCCCAAGTAAGCTACTACTACTTAGGAGTTTTCCACAAAAACCCATTATGTTATATCAAGTAATAAAAATCGGTCTCAGTTCATAAGTCCTTTGACTCGTGTATGTATCTCACACATTTTATGCCAACAACTGAGCAATGTAGTTCTTTTGCCATTAACACGTATTCATATTTTAATCCTTATGGAAAATTATTTCAATGATAATTTTTATTGACTCTTTCCGTAGTAGGTACTCCTATAACAATAAATTACCACTCTGATTATGTTTTCTTTATTACAACTTCACTTTAATCTGCGAAGCAATAAACTACCTACCTTATAAAGACAAACTTAACAAAATAAAAATATCATTCACCCTGGAAACAATTCTCGGTAAAATTTGTCATTCTTTGTTGTTGTTTACACCAAAGAAGACATTATTCTGTTAAATTACCTTACTACTTACATACTATACTACAAGAAAATCTTACAATAATATTATGCAAGATATACGTACTGTAGTAAATATGTTGACACTGTTGCAATAACGTGTAAGTAATTACTTTGTACAATGTGTATAGATTTGTGAAACATTGCTATCGTGTAGAGCACATGTTGAAAGGATGCGCATCCTATTTAGTAGTGCGATTAGTACGTATAATGACATGGACATCTTATCCGTGTGAAAAAAATCGAAATATAAATTATGTCGTTTAGTTTCGTCGTCATTGCAATTTGTGCTCGAAACACAACAACATATTTTCCCATTGAGCGGAATTGAATGAATCACGAAATCATGCAGCAAACTTCCTTCCAATTACATGCACCCATTTTTTCAAGTGTTCAGATCACTCACAGCACATTCCCTATGTGTGCAGTAATAAGATGCCGTTGTGATATTGTGACATGGCACGTATATATGAGATGCGACATTAGAATTCACTGTGGTCGTACATAAAGGCAGTTGACTTTATTAAATACAGTTGGGATGCAGCACAATGATAATTAGGTGTAGTAATGGTCGTAGTAATAGTAATAGTAGTAGTAAGGAGTCGTAGTAAATAAAAGAGCAGCGTTCATTCATTTGCTGAAATGTTGAAGAATATATATGTCATGGCTCATGATCGACGCACGGTCATATGAGATGATGAGAGTCCCTCGTACATAGAACATGCCTCTATATACGTTCCATGATGATGATATATGTGATATACGAAGCATACACGACTATACAACGAAATGTAGCAATGATAAACGAGTTGTGAGGAATGTGGTGGTAATAATAAAATTATTATGTGTTACGTGATATTACATTGCAATCTCGTTCTATCCGCCTTGTTACTTTGCAGCTTGCTTTTACACGTCGTCGCCAAGGAGTAGGTATAATACAAGTACTGTGAAATATATTATACACTTGTAAATGAACTTACCAAGTAAGTGTGTTATATCTGAAACAAACAAATCCACACACATTTACCATTTACACACTCAGGTTGCGAACACACACATAGACTACAAGCTATACTGATATATCATAGCATATTATACTGTATACAATGATTTAAAAGCAAAGGTTGGCTTATTATTGTTGTTATTAATATTATTTACTAATCTTGTGTCGCTATATTTTATCAATGCAGCAGCCGAGCCGTGTCTCATGTTTTTATACTTGATTGCGTTTAATACCTAGTAGAGTATGTACTCCGTGTGTCTTGTAAAGAGAAGAGGCGGTTTGTATCTCTCTGCTCAAAGCATAATATTATTGTTTGAGAAAGATACACTATACCTAATATGTTTTATAGGAACAGCATAGCATTCAATAGATAGCATTGTTTAGTATAAAGTTGTTAGAGAGTGTTGCCGAGAAAGAGAAGATGAGATGAGTTTGATAGGGAGTAGAGTGAAGAAGTGGTTATGACATGTATGTAGTAAGCCGATAAAGAGTGAATCACAGAATGTGTGTTTGTAGGTCTTTCTTCTCCGTCTTAGCTCACATTATTAATAGGGTTGCGTGCGCCAACTCTAATGCTACTGTTTTGAACTTTACTATACTGTGTAGTTTTTTATTCGGAAATGTTTGCCACATTAATTATTGTTTTCTGTTATAATTAAACTCTTGAGTAAAATACTTGAAAGTATTTTTCCGTCTTTGGAAGTAAACACAGTACACCCGCGATATTTACTAATGTATGGATTCACAGAGTAAACAGAAACAGTTTAATTCAACATACCAACTAGTTACCTTTGTACTTGGCGTGACAACAAAGATGTATATAGGAATGTACGACGCATTTTAGTATAACTTCGTTTTTATGGGCATATTGCACATAAAATAATAATAATAACCATTCGAAGGAAAAATAAATCGTTCCAGTTATGCTTCAAACGATGTCACATATTGTGCGTTGTAGTAAAATATCAAAGGTGAGCGTGGCATGAAATGTAGGAGGTAATTTTTCTACTTGAGTAATCTTTCAATGACGTTTTATGTAAATAAATTCTACTTGGATATTAAACTGAAGCATGTCAATTGGTGACCTTCGACGTTTTATGATTGTACAACCCGATCTCCGGGCTTCTCGGTGAGTATGCCGTAATTATAAGCTTTCCATGGTATTTATTGCATATAGCTGATTACCTTATTTAAAATACATGCTGAGCTAATAAACAGGATATGCAAACAAGAAACAAAAGGACAATTACATAGAATGTATACATCTTAGCAAATGACACGAAGTAGCCACACCTCTCTTTCCTCCATACTCCAAATTGTCAATTATCAAGGAAGTCCTACTCATGCCAGTTTGTCTTTTCATGATACGCTCACCCCAAATCAAATTAAAAATGTAGACTATGTGGTTGAATCAATTGTATAGTTTTCATGATGATAACAATTTTCGTGTAGTTGATATTTTACATAATATTTTCGTAATAACATTGTGTGCAGGCTACGGCTTTTATAGCGTATTTATTGTAGAGTGAAGTAGTATTGCTATTTAATTGAAATGACAAATGTCTACATACCGTCAAGGTAGAAGCGATTCTTGAACTCACATAAAAGTAATTTGTCGTTTCGCGAGAAAATTAATTAACTGATAGCAATGTGTGCAATGTGTATTGTGTTTGTTTCAGCCTCATTTTCTGCCAGAGAAGAAGTTATTACACACGGGAAATCGAGAAAGGAAATTAATGCGAAATATTGCCATGTATTTATATGGTGACATTCTGAGTTCTTTCAACTTCTAAGAGCAAAAGCATTCCATTACATTTCCCTGCTAATACATTTTTCTGCCAATGCAATACTTACTTTAGGCCACTCTGTTTCCTTAGCGATTTTACATTGCAAATGAATCTCATGTATTTGGTACGCAACGTTTGCGAAACAAAAAGTATTGGCAGAATTGCAAAAGGTTCGCAAAATTGAAAATACCATAGCCAGAGTTATTTTATTAGCGCCTGCTTGATTTTACATATAGACGTTTCGGAAGAACAGTGAAACGAAATCACTATTGAAAGGTACATCTACTAAAACATGAAGTGAATATTTTCATGATGTCTTATTAAATAAAATGAAAGCTGACTCGCTTACAGAAGAAAGGAGAGAAATAGAAAACTTCAGTGTTGTAATATAAAATTGATTTTCACTACGTCCTTGAAGTATATTAACGCCAGGTATTTGATACAAAGGAAACACGTGCTCTGAGAATTGAGAAATAGTAAAATCAAAGCACTTTGAACTTCCAAGAAGTAAGAAGCTTTTACTATACACCGGATATTCCGGACGCATCGATGTTTTGATTTGTTTGAATCAACATCTCTGCATTGGCTTAAAGTTGTTGCTTGTACACGAATAATATAATTAGGCTCAAACCAACAAAAGCAAGTAAGTAAGAGATAAAATGTTTGTGAAGGATTGTTTTCCAGCGAATACAGAAGCTTAAAAGAATTCCTGTAAAAGCATTGTACCGATTGTACAATTCAATTTCATATAAAACGCCAGAGTAATTTATGCTTTCTGTTCTGTCCATTTGTCTGATGAATGTATGTCCTCAAACGTGTTCCTATCTGTATCTATAAACATAAGATGGAGCGATTCTTTTAAACTAATAGTTAGTGTATGTACAATTCAATTTCGTAGGAAACTACAGAATACTCGCGATCTTTGCTGACTAATGTAATTTGACGAATCCTTGTATGTATATTGTCAAGAGAGTGAAATAAATGCTTGCAAGGTTTCTAGTGAACTGTAATTGAATAGTAAAATCAGGAACAACAAATTGAAAATGCCTAAAATATTAAAAGCTTTAAAATTATTTCCGGTAGTAGAGGAGTTCATGACAAGACGTCAAGGTTTTGAGGTAAATTGGATTATTTTAGTTCCGTTGTGTATATGAGCAAATTGTATGTATATAAAAGTAAGAAGTTCAAATTTTGTAGCAATGAATCTTATTTCCTTACGGAAAAACAGTGGTAATATTAAATAGGTACATATTAGAATTAGTAATAAAACCAAACTAAGCACTAATTCTGCACTCTAAGCACCATTCCGTCATTTCATCTCAACTTGAAAAGTAAATCATACTACACGATCATTATTGTATCACAACGTGTTCTAAATGTAAAATAAATAGCTGTATGCACGTTTGAGCTTGACAAAGTTTAATTAAACTCACGGCTCTTGAGCTTGTTGCAACTTTATTACATTTCACGCTAGATTTCTGTCATGCGAACGTGAACTTTGGAGTAAATGTATGTTCTCATAAAAATTAAAATCCGCAGGGAGTTGAGTACATGTTGATATAAAATGGTTCGTAAATTCATGTAGTGAGTGTAATAAGGTGCAGACGGATCGTATAAAGATGAGAGGACGCTACAGGGCTCAATTCAACAAGTCTGAGAGTGAATCGTTCACTGAAGTCTTTTCCTTTGTCGTCGTCATGCACATTCTCGATTGACATTCACTCCTAACCACATCACCAATTTGGTTTTAACAACAAAAGCCTCAAACCTTTGCACATATCGGAAAAATCTTACTGTCGACTACAAAAAGGCCCGAACGAAATGACAACTTTATTCAATATGCCCGTCCTTGACTCCACACTAATATAAATACGCATGAGATTGGACCGAGAAGGACGACGACGCTACCCATCATCACCACTCCACTTCTCCACTCAATCAGTCAACCCCAGTCCTGTTCTCCGCGGTTTATTCCACTACTATTCACCTCCGCTATACTCAAGCTTTAAAATCTGCCTTCACATTTTACTTGATGCACTTGATGAAAGTTTATGACTTCGTCTCCACTGCTATTACCACCATTTTCCCCTTCTGGCTCTACTCGTAATGAACTCCGCTCCGTCATTACCGCCGATAGGTACTAATAAACCAAATACCGATTTCGGACAAATCTCAGCAGAACGACTAGTTATCACACTAATTACTGGCAACAAAAGTTCTTACAAAAATATAATTTTTAAAATGTAAATTAACTCAACGAAATAATATATTAAGGTTAATAAGAAACAAAAGTACCCAATACTCATTTTACACATTTTTAAATTGCCAATTACCAATACACGCAATATTACGTGTAGACTGCATGTATATAAGTAATATATACGTTAGGAATAATGCTAATGTTGTAATGGGCGAGGTTAGAATTTATATATTTTTTGCATTACAGGTTCAACCATTGCTACAGCATCGCCTAATAAAAACAACAAGAATTTATACCATTAGATAACAATATGAGGCATGTAGATTATGTAGATGGTTAGGTATATGTATGAAATCATAGTTTCTAAGCGAAATCTTTTATATGATTAATATTGTTTATTAACAAAACGTTTCTGATATTTACCAGTAGCGGTAAGGAGCAGGTAATAATGAAATATTTGTGTAGGTTCAGTTTATTGAAAAATTGTGAGCTATGAAAATTGTTTGCATGTCGAGACTTGTCCTTGTTGCCCTGATAAACGGATTTTCAACAGCAGCTCAAAATATTTAAATTGTGCTCTCCCATCTCAATAATATGTGAATTCCGTTATTCTTTCACGGAACTTTATAGAATGTGCAATTCAATTGCTAATGTAATCCCAGTCAAATATCCCAGGAAATTCCCTATACCTCTTACTTATATCCGCATCAACAAATTTATATTCACTGAGACTGGAAACTAAATGTGAATAAATTGATTTCAGAATCCAAATATAGTGAATAAAAATGAGCATTAATTCGAGTGGGTATTCTGAATCCTTCAACAAATCAGTGGTGGTTTCCTCATCTCATAAGGAAATCCTACGATGGCACATGTCAAATAAACCATTTGTTTCTTGCATGCATATAAAATATTTTCTCTGATTGAAATTCTTTTTGGTTAAAAATAGAATACATCATGGCTATTGCTGTAAAAATATAAGTCTAGTGCACATTACATCCATATTATTTATAGACCACCTTTGGTCAGGCCATATTCCAAGCTTGTACTACAGAGACATTTTAGGTAGCTCTGTACAAAACTGAAAGAGTACCTACACTGTAACAATTGATGTTGGTATCCATTACAATTGGATGCTACATATTTCTAACATTTACTTGTATGCAGGCGATTTAATGATTCAAGGTAGATGCAGCGAAAAAATGTGAAAACTTCAAACCTCGCCCATTACAACATTAGCATTAAAATGGATGTAATGTATTGTTGTAGTGTAGTTTGTCTGTACACAGTAATAGTGCTGTTGCATTCGTTGGTCCAATTCCTATAAGCTATTTCATTCTAGGCATGCAAGCACAAACGGGTGTGCACAGCATAAACACAGAAGTTGCTTGCAGTGGTCTCCTCGTGTTGTTATTTACTGAATATCCTAAGATATTTATATGCGAATTGGTTATCCGTCCGTCTGTCCGTCTGTCTAAATTTAAGCACGATAACTCAACACCGGTTTGAGATAATGGCTTTGAATTTGATACATTTCAAAGATAGGAACAATCGGGCAAATCCTTAAATTAAACTAAGGGTGTGTATTTAGAGAAGCTCATGGGTCAGATGAGTATATCCCTCTATTATCAAATCCTATATACGCACTTACGACACTTATTTATTTACTTGCATTTACAAATGGTTTATTTACACTGCATTTCATTACATCCTTCAAGATTGCACAGAACAATTGTTGTATAACTACGCGCTATATAGGCATTGTATTATTGTAGGATGTTTGTGTAGTACAAAATATGCCCCTACTACAAGTACAATAAATATATCATGTACATACATACATTTATTCCTACGTATGTAAAATGAGGCTCTGTTCCGTAATTGTGGCTCTTATTTAATATTGTAGAATGGATGGATTGCATTTGCATTGCAAGTTCATGTTGACTGCTTTGATCCAATTCATTAGAGGGATATGCTATGTAAGTAATAATGGTGCTGCTACTATATATCGTGCTATAGTTCTATTATATTATAGTCTTATAGTATAATTGAGTATTTTGCTGGTTTGCTTGGTTTGGCATAGCCTTGTCTTATTTATTTTGCACATGCAACGCTCACGTGTGCTTGTGTGTGGTTTGGGTACAGCAATAAAGAGACAAGACTAAACTGCTAGAAAATACACTACGATACAGCATGAAAAGTTCGAAAGTAAAAATGCAATCAAATTATTTGCACGGAAGGAAAATTCATTCATTCAATTTGACTTGGGTCTTCGCAATTGCTGCTTGACATTCTTTATACGTAATTTTTCTTCTGCACCAATCTAGCTACTTCTTTAGGTATGAGCCACTGCAGTGTGTTTGCTTTGTTGTAGCCCCTTTCTTCATTTGATTGTTTGTGTATGTGTTTAGTAAACAAAGTGCATGCATGCTGCATAGCATTGCAGACTGCACACAGCACGGCTTATAAAAAGAGAAGTGCATTGTGATGTGTGATAGTGTCACACGTTCAGAAGTACATTCATTCTTATGAAAGAACCAAGTGGAAATCTATTTTAAAGTAGCCATAAGCCCAAAGAAGGATCGTACTTGTATTTTTATAGCATTTGAGGAATCTGATGTGGAAATTATCGTTGGGCAGTAAACTAACAATATCAAATGCTACTGCACTCTCATCCCTGCTGTTTACATTTTTTCCAATTGCTTTGCTTTTATTTTTATTTCTTGGCATCACCTTGCATTTTACATTTGTGCGTTGTACTTTACTCCGCATACATTACCAGCTGTATGATTGTATGCGGCAATGATAAGCGATCAATCTTCATTGTTTTCTTAGGAAAATGAGACAAAAACAATTGGGATATAATGGGCGTGTGAACAGTACATCTTTAAATTATTTTTTCTTCAAATTTTTCTCCTTCTTTACAAAAATATCGTATACGGTTGAGTAAATATTGCGGACTGTTACACTACTGCCTCTAATTCAATTCTGCTCTGAAAATAACTAACAGGAAATTTTTGTTCTCATTTTTTACAGTGCATTTTGTTTGTCCACCTTTGCAAAGCCGTTCCGAGTAAATATAATACCAATAAATACAGTTTTCATTAATTGACTTTTAATACTGGTAAATCAATTCGTGTTCTAAATAAAACCGTACAAGAAATGATTACTTGATTCGATTTATATAATATTTACATAACATCTATATACAAGTCCAATAGAATGAACAATAAAATGTTAATTCATTCGTGTGCCACCACCATCAGAGTGCTGGATTTATAACAGTGTTGACATTACACATACTAAAACATTCTTTCATTTCCTTTATGCCTCATTGTTAGCGGAGTGGTGAGACCCTTGTATAATATAGATGAGATTTGTGGAGATAATATAAGTATAAGATAATATATAGGTATACCTACACCATGACAATGGATTGTTAGAGTGAAGGTGTGGTTTATCTAAATAAACATCGTCTTGGTATAATATTGTTGTGTAATGTCATGTCCGTTTAAATCGTAGCGTTTAGCAAAGTAACCCTCTTACGTACGTCAATGACGATAATATATGGTTCACCTGTCGTATGTTGACAAAACCACAGGAAAAAAGTGTCATCAATTCGATTAACTAAATACAAATGGAGCGGAGACACAGAGTACAAAGTATTTTGCTGTGTTTGAGGTAGGTACAATGCACTAGATTAGCATTAGAGAGAATGCAAAGGAACGGAAACCATAAAACGATAGCACACAGCCCCACAGAACACATGAACACACAAAGGAATCGTATGGAAACTTGCATATCAGTTCTAAGCCTAATATCCTGTGGGATTTGCTCTACGTCAATAAATGAATACGTACGTCAACCTCTCCTTACGTAGAACTATCTGCTGAAGAAGTGCAAGTTGAATGGACCAAACAATATTAGCTATACTTATACGATTTACATGCATCCACGAGTCCAAGACGGATTCCTTCGAAGAAAAGACAAATCCTGTGATAACTTGTGAGGTGATAACCGTTTGTGTCTTTTCTTAAGCTGTACAAGTGCAGAGATGCGTCTGTTCATGAAAAATAAGTATGAGACATGTGACTCCAAGCCTGGAGAGTCATATACCACGAGCCTCCCTATATGTTTTCCACTTAAATAGGATACAGATATGTCCCTGGGTAGAATCATGTGCTTCTAGGAAAAATGTGCACAATATAATTGCCTCTATTATGCTTTAACATGCATTTCATTGAACGTTCGTGTTTCAAATCGTGTCGATATCATTAGGTTATTGAGAATCAAATCCTTAAATACTATGCTGAACACAATGTGAACCACTACTGCATAATGTACTAATGCTCATCCATGTTCATCTGCTAATGTCGTATAAACTGCATTCGCAATTCCTTTTCATTCATAACCAAACAGTTTCCTGTGGCGTACACGTACGAAGTTGCGTATGTCGTGTGAAGCCTTGTGGAAATCACACTGTAACACTTACATCCATTCTAAAGTATACAGAACGGAATTCTATATGATTATTGCTGTATATACAATTTTACTCGTGTTAGTTCCTTATAGCATAATTATTAGGAATCAATTAAAATAAACAAATGACGAAAAATACATAAACAAGTTTATATATGAATGTGTATATTTAGTACACGTTAATTACGTGTGGTAATTGAATATAGTTTGTAAATGTCCACTTTGTAAACAAATTTTTACGATGTATTATTGTACATGCAATGATACACTCCACATACCTTGTAATACGAGGAAATCCTTGAAATACCTGTGCTAACGACAATTTGAAACTATTTATAATTTAATGGCAAAAGTCATTTTGTAGAAAGTCGTGTTCAGGTACAAGTACAAGAGACCTTTTCCAATTTAATAATGCACGCGTTGAAAACATACAAACATCATGGTCAGGATTGAATACATAAATACCTAATGCATTATTCAAAGGACATATCGCTTGCAGCACCATAACGTCATTACTACTAGTAGTCATAAGTGTCAATGATGATGAACACGAAGTCCAAGTGTACCTGTGTACATAGTGAGCCATAATTATGTCTTGTTGTAATAAATAAATTGGAAGTGCGAGTGACTTTCCCTGTAATAAATGATTTATAAAGGGTGGTTGGTGAGTTACTACGAGTCTTGTTTATTATTCTGAATAAAGTCATTTATTTATGATTCCTCGGAAAATGATAACAGGTTGAATTATTTCTTGCAAATAGGCATATAATGTTAAAGGTATTATTTTCATGCATGGTTTATGTGAGCAAGCTTGTAAAGAAAACATCAATTGACAAAATCATGGTATAGTTGTGGTAATTTGCTAATTTGGAGTTGGGATGATGTAGGAACATGATCTGATTCTGATTTTCTAGCTGTGTGGCATTACAGTCCGAGGATCTCGTTTCACAACTGGGGAAACTACTTGTTCACTTGAATGGTGTCGTCTGCACCGCGTGTCTCACCTTCAGCTCACGTTCTACCAAAAAGTCACGTTATGCATTGGATTATTTTACGAACGGGAGAAATGCTCAACCAACGCTTTTCGGGGCACTTTGCAAAACCCAGGGAAGATTCACCTTTTCGCACATTATATTTTATTGTATTTCCACTCCTTCCATAAACGACGTTGTTACCGGGAGAACAGGGAAAAGGACACGAGCAACGAGAGTGTCCTAGAGCAACTTTAACTTTCGCTCTTTCCACTTCTGTTTGCATATTATTCATCTTATGGGAATCTCTGATAATGTTATTGTGACTTTTCGCGTGTAGCCTCCGTTGCCTTATACCTTTTTTGATGTGGTAATAATAACTAGCCGTTTAGCACGGCTGAAATGTCCCTTATTGCTACTTAAACAAAAATCACACACCTTCATGTGATTTCCCATGCGAATCATTAGCATTTTTTGATTGCGGAACTTTCTTCAAAAACCTTGACATAGACATGAGAACCTTTGCACTAAACTAAATGGATCATTTCAAACAGTCAAACAAATTCATTCAATCCAACAACGTCCAGATGGCTACGGCTAGCCGCATTACGCTCAAAATTTCTATTGTGCTCTCTGTGTACGTATCAGTACATTAATGACGTGAGACAGATAGAGATACAGTTGAACCGCAATAAAAGTGTATCTCTACACAAAGATACAAATAATGCTGTACGTACAGTACTAATACACAGACACGCTACACACACAGAATCTCGTGTTTCGTGTAGGTACCGAAGTTAAATGTTTTATTCCCGGATGCTGTGGTTTTACATTGGAAAAGATTGAAGTTGAGCATAGTTTTTTATTGTTGACGTAGTTTATTGTTAATCGCAACCGATTTACATAATTTAACAAGTGCAATAAAATATATTCACAGGTGTTGTCGTAGATGCCGTGTGGTGCAAACATTGTCGTAGTTTATTTATATTATTAAACATTATTTCTAGGTAGATGTGATGTTAATAAATAAATTATATTGTTATTAATATTGATACGTACGTAATACCTACAGCATGGTATAGATATCCTGCTGCTGTATGATGCTGATTTCAGTAAATACATGCATAAATTATTGCTGGTACTTGATGTACTTTGTACCTAAACTTTATTTCATACTACTATGTACCTATTTTATTAGAAACTCATAAATATTTGCACATGTATGCAATTCAAAGTAAGATACAATACACCATTGACGCTTTTACCAACAACTTAACTGTCGTCCTAGTTAATAAAAATGTGCAAAATGCCAGTCAGTGCCAAATAGTAATACCTATGTGTATTACTCCAAGGGAATGTTTTATACTCTTATTAAACGGGAAATTGATAAGCATTTATAGACGACGTACTCTATAGCAGACTTAGTATTACATTATACGCATTCAGCAAAATGTTTTATCACGAATTATCCACAACCTTTGCTATTTGTATGTATTTGATTCGTGTACGTAATATTATGTAGAGTAGGAGATAACTCATGGGAACACATTTATTGAATCGCACACATGACATTTTATCGCTGCGATTATTACGTACATACGTCATCAATCTACAAGTGGGTGAATTAATGTTTCTATTTCATGTAAAGTTATGTAGGTACGTATGCTACTTGTGTTTACTTTCATCGAATTATCTGTCAATGATGTTCACATTGAATGAGTGATACAACATTCTACTACTATAAACTACAATGTGGATTCCATACTGTTTCACTTTGTGTGTAATGCCCCTACCAGGGAATTGGCTAGGTTCTGTACTAATCTGCGTGTACATCAAAGATAAACCTTTTGCTACGGTAAAGCCGCGCTGCTTCTGCGATATTATTATGCTTCTATTACTGCTACCCCCACTGTAACATTATCATATATTATTTTATACGTGCTATATTATATTATGAGTAAACTAATGAGCATAATAATATCTGTAGGAGTGCATTGAAGCCATAATTTACAAGCCTTGCTTTTGTGTGTGCATATTACCCACAGGTACGACGTATCTGCGTTAAATACCTATTGTTTGTTAGACAGAGCCTCGCTGATTAAAATTTTAATGGTTTGGTTCTTGGAAATTGCCTTTATTCTTGATGCGATTATTTCATGTGATATTTGACCTACTTTCATCCCGTCGTCGTCGTAGTACTAAATAGGCATTTAGCACTCCTGTTATTGGTTTATTATCCATAATAATGTTTATTGGTGTATATTATAAACGTAGCTTGCACACCATTTCCAATTAAAATGTGTACATAAAAATTTAGTTTAATTTCTTGTACTATAGAAGGAGAATGTCAAGTCAAACTGAATGAAATGAAACAATTATGGAATTAAAAATTGAAATTAAATATGAAAATTTCATTGTTGAAACAAAGGAAATAAATGCAAGAGCCTATGGACAATTACTAATTATAATTATAATTGCCTTCTTCTTGTCAAGCGAGTAATGCTAATTCTGTCAATTTCATTCGTACCTCTTCATGCACAAACTCGCAGACGAAATTAATTTTCATCAGAAACAATGTGACAGAAACTACAGGTAAAGAACAAAGCCACCCACATACAAGTCTACTTTACCTGTAGACCTGCTTCCTATATGTACTTGCAGTAATGTTTATATAATATGCATACATATTATGTAGGTATGCGTATTTACAAGACATAATTTATATTATGTTTTATATGATCAAAGGATATTTTCAGTGACAGGTTGAGAATACTTTGAGACATGAGGTTCGCTTTGTATTGTCCCTTGTAAATTTAATATACCTATACGTTCAAACCTATGGACTCTATTTGTATTTACCGCGTTTGTGCTACATTTGCGTAATAAATTGTAGATTTCAAAATGGCCGCTGTAGTTTCTACTAAAATTATTGTTGATTTTATATTAATAGTAATAAAGGTTTAAATTATGAATTTTGAATCTGTTAGAAGTTTAGAAGCAAAGAATAGAATGATTTTGTTAGTGCAGCAGGGTTTAATTCGTGGAAAGGGAATGAATATTTTAGCTTGTTATTTTGCCATTGTCCAAAGGGCATTATGAAATTCTGAGGAAATCATAGTGGCTTTGATCCAATGCCAACTCGCCTTCATTATCTTACGATAGAGAAAGGAAATCTCATCTAAAATTACTAGCATAAAAACGAACTTCATGCAAATGAAGTCATGTACAACTTTTTGCTTCATTTCCAAGCATCTGCTACTACAAGAATTACACACCATACCGTCATATGTACATAGACCTAGTAGTAATGCATTAGAAGCCAAGCTGTTAAAAAACACTAAAAAGTGTATTTCCAAATCATTGCTGATGCTTTACAGCCATAACTAGATAATTGTTGTTAAAGAATCAATTGTATGTGCATTAAACGAGATGATCTTTCATTTTTATTATTAACATGCGTAGGCTGTGCAGTTTTATGCGTACCAAATGGAATGACATTACTGAAAACCCAATAATATCATGCTACAAAAGCTGTGGAGGATCGTTTATGATACGGTGAATCATACCAGGTTTAAAAAATCTGTAGGAAGATAAACCTGTTGATAAGCCATCCAAAATAATCCAAAATGATTTAGAGATGATTCAGAATATTTGTATTACATCTAGATTACAAAATTCATGAAGTCACCATCTAAAATATATTAAAGTTAAATCCATCCATCTCATCATGCCCCCATCTTCCCTATGCTACTACGTTCAGAGTTGCCTATTTGGGTAATGGGGTTACATTCCTGAAATACCTGTTCATTTATAATATGCCCTCAGTATATTATGCATTTTCCTAGTACATCTCGTAACGATTGCACATAAACATAAAAATTTATCACGAGAAGATTTATTAACTGCAAGCAACATTCAGTTGATTATATTTATTTTTCAATTAGTGAGTAGAATGCTTTAAGTGAAATGGTAGAACGCGATTACAGTAGCTAATTGAATCTAAATATGAAAAAACTAAATGGACAATTAGAATCATGACGAAGGTCGTGGCCAGTGGCACGTAGTTGGATTAATAATTAATTTCTTCTCCACTTTATTATTTACTGCTGCATTTTACATCATCACATTTATTTTAATTTATGCTTTTGTATAACACACCTAGGTATATATAACTTGTACTAGAATATTTACGTGTAGGTATACACAGAGAATGTTTTGCAGTGTGACGAATGATGAATCAGGTAAAGATTAAAGAATAGTGATATGGTGGTAGGAAGGCAAAAAAAACATTTACTAAATGTGTAACTACCTACAGATATTATACGATCTGTTATGTGAAATCTGACAAGGTCAATTTCAATTTTGAGTTGTGAGATGGGATGAGACGAGATGTGACGTGAATGAGACTATGCTGACTATGGTGATATAACTTTTCTTAAGCTAACTTAAGTGCTATTGCTCGAAAGTGTGTTGTTGTCGTGTTGTTGTTAAATACAATGACCGTTACTTTAGAAATTAAGCATATCAAATGACAGGTATAAGTAACATGACAGAATCTAATAACAACGAGTGGGTGTTTGTTTTTAGATGAACTAAATAATAATTATCTCAGCTACATTACTCTGTTTTTACTGCGGCATTGCTTATTATTATTGCTTTGTAGAATTAGAAGCAACAGCAGGGCGGTCACATGAAATCACAATCGGCATTCCTTTCTCATTCGTTTTGTTGTGTATGCTTATTTTATGACTGATCGTGAGTTTTAAGTTTAAGACGCTCTGCGAAGCATGATGTTGTCGAAAATCGCTTAAAATTTGAGTAGCGAGAGTCAATTGCTTTGTTTGCTGTTTGTACGAAATGGAATAATGTGCATTGTCCAATTTATTGCGGTCTGAGTGGGTGGTACACTCACAAAAGCATTTGGCCTCTTGAAATTCTATGATATTGCTGAATACACCGAATCTTGGCCTCTTCCTTTCAAGGAGATCTCTTTACTAGTCCCTAACACTTGAGCTAAGCTACTCAAGTATTTGCATTCTCTCTCCAGATGTCTGTTATCCTTCTCAATTAAATTTACATTCATGAGTAAATATAATATTTCCGTCTTGTACAGATATTATATTCTCTAAGTAAGCTTACTCAATATAATATGCTTGTGCGTGTTACTTTTTGCAAAATACACAGACAGCAGTATTTCTCTTGAGACGTTGAAAACCGATTTCGCAGCAAAATCTCATAATTCTCTAATGAAAAGAATACGTTTGCAAATTGTTGTTGAATTTCAATCTCGTTGTTTATTCGGCAACTGTCATTCATTTCCGACCATACACAGAAAAGACGAAACGAAGCTGTCTATGACAAAATTAATTACAATGACGCTGATTTTTCTGCCAACGATGATATTATCTTCCATTACTCATGTTAACAGGGATCTAATTCTTTTGCAAACTGGGATATTGCTGGGATAGTGTTAAACTTTCATAAAAATGCGGTGAGAACAGACACATCTAAGAAAATCCATAAACACAGCAAACAAGGAGTCATTCATCTGACATATGAAACAGTAACTGAAAAAAGTATATACAAGAAGCATATTTTGTTACGTTATGGAATGGTATTACGTTTTTTCACGAATCATCATCTTCGTCTTCGTCTCACTCGGGGTTGTTTGTGAACTGTTGACTCAAAAACCTTTAGAATGAAAATTACAAACATTGCACAATAAATATTATTACAATGGTCATGTTATGAAACCTTTGCGGTAGAGTTTGTTGTTCGTTGGTTGACATTTGGCATTTAGCACTATAACATATAAGAAGATGACGTGAAATGGCAGTGATGATGATTCATCCCATTTCTCTTAGTAAACACACTTACAAAACTTATATAACTTGTTCGAGAGAGTGGTGAACAAAGATAGTGATGTGATGAGTTGTGTGTAAAATATATACTGCGTATACAATGTGTGTGGCTATGTTATGGCGGTGGTGGTGGAGGTTCTCTTCATTGTAAAAAGCTACTAAACGTTGATGACAGGATACTATTATTATCGCTCAAGTCACATGTAAAAATCTCATCTCGTTCAGCCCAATGACTCCCACGGAAACAAAGCCAGTGTTTTGACTCATACTTCAGAAACAATTTGCGTGTGTGTATAGAATGTTTAAAATATTTTTAAATTAAAATAAAAAACATGTCAAAACAAAAAATAAATATGTAATTAATTTTTACGAGCACATCAAACCTTTTAAATGACATCATTCTCAGTCTTAACTGCATAGAATTTATTAGCAGCTTACAAAAATGCACAGAATAATTTCTAAAAATTCCTAATCCAGTAATAGTAATAGTAATCATGTTATAAAAGATTAAAACATTGAACCTTGTTAAAGTTGAAGGTTTTCTGTTCTGTATATGATAAAATTTGTATTAGCAGTAGCATGATGTATAGCTAAGTAGCACCTGTATGTGCACATTGTTGTTTTACGGCATTTTCTGCATTGGCAGTGTATTTGTAGTATGTATGTGTGTGAGGAAAGGAAGCCGCTCGAAAAACGGAAATTCATATAATTTTCCGACTGGTATCACTCCACTCATTCAATAATTACACGTTTATTGCGTCGTACTATGCATTATATATGCAATGTATATGTATTTACGTAGTATGGCAACTCTTGTCCAGAATGAGCAAGTTCGTTGCCATCACCATATAATTTAATCATTTGTCAGCTGAACATGTCTGCTGTGTTGTGCATGTGTCACACATTGTTTGCTCATTAGCAAGAGATCAAGACAGGACAGAAAATAATGCGTTGCAATTTAATCAGTCGTCCTGGTGGTGAGGTAGTGCAGATGCACACACTCAAATAAATACAACAAATAAGTACAACAGGATTCTCATGCTGTCATCGCAGTCATTTGTCCAATTACATTCAACTCAATCTCAAACACACTCACCTGACTCATCTGCTCTTCAGATCTGCAGACTATTCTACTTAACTAATGAAAATAAAGATCTTCTCAGCCGCAGACAGATTACTAATATAGCAACAGCTAGATCTCTTTATTACGTAAACGCTTCATAATATAAAATATAATACATAATTATCATGATCTGCTCTATTATCGCATCACATGTTGAATCACACTCTAAGGAAAAACACCATTGCAGTAAGTACATCAAGAAAATCATAATGGACTGACCGGTGGTAATGGTATTACATATAGTCTAAATCTTCAGCCCTGCAGTTGTTTTAAATGTGTGTTAGTAATAAAAAATGGTATTGCTTAATAATAATTAATTGCATTAAATCAATAATATTAATAAAAGTATAGCATCATACACACAGAAAAAAAGAGGGATTAAATTGAAAATACGATGATATTATCAAAATTCATACACGTGTTGTTACAAATTGTAAATAATTCGATTTTGCAAGTATTACTAATTAATTATATGTCGGTGCGTGTAAGAAATATCATGGAAACCTCTTTGGCCAATTATAAAACCCACAATGCGTAAAAGAGATTGATTTATTAAGCAGAGTCCAATGTTAACCGCGAATTTTCATGGTTATCATTATATTACATAATAGTAATGTCTTGTTCTCTGTTCAGTAAAGGATTACACGGCATGTGATTGTGACACAAGTGACACAACCAAACCTGACGATAATGATGAAGGAAAGACATGTGGAAATTCGTATTGGATACTATAACGTGACAATCAATCTTACACTTTACAAACTTCTATTAGTATGATACCACAAAAAGTGTATAATGTCTATATAGTGTATAAAATGTTTGGTTCATAAAATTCTAAGTATGCACTGTGTGCATGTACAATATAATGTAATGGACTTAGTAAGGCCTATATAAGCATATTTCTCGTGTAAAGTCCAATCCGCTCATCATGAGACTCATAAGGAGTCATAACATTTAACCAACAGACCAGAAGAGCCAAGCTTCAATGTCATTGTATTCACTTTTCGACCCAAGCTGCCGTCAAGAACAGAATGAAGAATTAGCTAGAACTCTCTACCAATAGAAACATTGACAATGACATGAAGTGCCTTACTGACATACCTGAGCTGATTGGTCACTTTACAAACACTGCGAGTGGTGTGGCTGCTTTATGCTTTGTTGTGACATGGAAATAAAAAATAAGGGCGAATTGAGCAGAATGTGCTCTGATTCTGATTTAATATTATATATGCTTTCTACCTGCGACACGGCAGTGCACAAGACATACATGTTACATAGGTTATTTACATATATACGACTGCTATACTACAACAACTACTACAGCCTGTATTCATTCGTGTTGAAAAGTTTTGCTGTGAGACTGTGTCGTATATTTCACACTTTTAACACATACACAATTGCATGCCACTTATATACCTAGGTGATAATGACAATGTTATAAATACAGTAATTGTCGAGTTGTTTATATTTATCTGTTATGACACTGACAGAGAGTCGCGTAGGTATTTATTGTAATTAGTCATGTACTAAATATAGGTATATAATATATCATTATCTTTTTTATATATATATCTTCATATAGCTGCTGGAATTTTTTAATATTTATAAACATTTTATCTACCCAAAGTTACTGTCAGACTGACGCCTGACATTTTGAATGACCGTGGCGTAATTATTTTATCTGCATAGGTAATCTTTTGTACGGAATGGACATTATGGTATACATGTTGAAATGTGGCATGGTGTTGTACATATTGCAGGTATTATAAATACACACAATGTGGTGTAACTTCCTACTTTAGTTCAGATATGGATGAATTATAAATATTACTGCTTATTATACAATGCACCATTGTTTATTATAATGTTATTGTGGTTTTTGATTGTTAGCTGCTTCAAATAGATTAGTGACATGCTGTCGTTATGTTATTGAGTCATCGCGAAGATTATTATGGCCTGCTAGTAAAATAAATATGGGAATCGGTAAGAAGATGTGTACTGTTAAGTACAAGAGAGTTAAAAAGCCATGTTATTACGTCAATGTGATTAAAAAACCATATTATTATTATAATATTTTGTGGCGATGACTGTTTGTAGAAATATTATTATGTTTACTTTCACGATGAACTGCAACTCCCAACATTCAGATGTGTTTATCTGTTTCAAGGAGATAAGCGCATGATAATTCTATAAAACCGTGTGGTGTTAGCGCGTGATTCATCTCGAAAGGAAAGTGTCTCATTTCAATCATGTCATGTCAAAGACGCTCACCGAATCATGCATCAGCGTCTGTTACTATTACAATATTGTGTTTTTATAGTTGACCGTTTGTAAGTTTAAGTACAGAATAATGACATCGTGACTAATAAGGGAATAGGATCTATTTTTAAAACATTGCCACATAATAATTTTAATCGCTTATATTTTTAGTACCTTAAGAGGTATTAAATTATTTTTTATTGATTAAGAGTTCCAGACATTCTAAAATAGACAGACTTTCCATGTACAAATTCCAGTGGAAAAACATTTAGATTACATATCTGTTTCACATTGATGGCATTTGTTCAATAAAGATAAGAAATGATTTGGATATACTGTTGCTAGTTGCTACGTGTGTGTGAGCAGAGAATAATCAAGATCCCACGCTATTAAATAATTTGTTAAATTTTAAGGCATCATATATTTCTTAAATAACTCATATTTGCTATAGGTATGTATTTGGAAATTGCAAATTTAGCACATTGAATAAAAATAAAAATTATTTTATATCCAAAGTTTGGATGGTGTCTCATTATAACTATGCGCTTTAAACCTTGCTATTTACACAGTATAATATATTGGATGGGAGACTGATGATGAAAAGGTTAGAAACTGTACACAGGAAATAAGTTACCTATTTGTCTGGTTATTGAGATGTACGATGTAATAACTTACATTTCTAGATTCCATGAGTCAAGACAACTGCAGTCTGATTCACATTCCTCGTGGCTGTTTGTAAGTATCTGTTCACAGGAACAAATCATCTGTATTTTCCAATGAGAGCAGAGCAAACGCATGGCAGAAACGTGTAGGTGTAAATGATGGGAATATTGCGTTACATTTTATATGTATATACAACAACAGGGCAACACTCCTATTTCTCTTCAATATTGAATCATAGTTAATATCTCTGTCTGTAATATTATTACCTCAAGTATAATATGTCTGCGAGCATAATACACATTAAGAAGAGTCTCTCAGTATGATGCTATGTTCTTTTGAAGTAAATCATGGCGTGGACTAAAAGCATGTCAATGCACAATGATGTGAAAACAATGAATTGGCTTAATTTCAAAAGGATGCTGTCTTATGAGCTTTCATTAATGAAATCTGTAAGTCGGCAATAATGCATTCTTTGAGTGCGTAGTTGATAAATTAGAAGAAAAAGTTTTGTTATTGCTCTGATGGAAGAAGCATCGCATAGAAAAACATGTTGCGTAGAAAGTCCATAATTACTGGTGGGTGTACGAAAACGGTATCGGAATAATTTAAAGAGATATTGTTCAGTGTGGGAGGGTGCTTAATACCTAATTAATAGAATCAGTGTGACAGTTAAGGTTTACACGAGCGGAGAAAGCGGAGGCTGTGTTAGTGTATGATAATATAACGATGACTCGTATATAAAGCATGTGTAAGTAAAGAGAGAGAGAGAGAGAATATCGTGGTGGTGAATGAGATGAGCAAGAAATAGAACAGCAAGTGGGTAGAAAAAAGAAAGAGAGTCAGAGCCAGAGAACCAGACAGTAAAGTAAAAGTCAAGAGTCAAAGCTGTTCTATGTGAAGTCTGTAGGGTTTCCGTTTCGTTCGAGTCGAATCTGTCAAGTGACGTAAGAGGCCTGTTATTACGTCTACGTCGTAGAGTTCGAGTCATGTGAAAGACTCACAACTGAATCATCGCACATATCTTCCTTCTTACATCACAGCCTTCACTAATTGCTCCGAGATGTGCGAAACACAAAAGCACAAGAAATTGTTCAAGTCATTCGTAATATAATTATTTCACAGCTATGCATTTAATAAGCAATACAAAATATCACGAACAATAATTCAAAGGGCATTCACAATCACATTGTAATAATATTAGTACAGGAAACTCCTTCAGAAGTTATATTCGCTATTTTGCTTTACTTCTGGAAGAATTAATGCATTTTAAGGAACACTATTGGGCTTCTCCTTACTTAAATTACTTAAATGAATGAACTATGGCCTTAGAATAAATAAGAATGACGGAAAATTTATAAAGGTCGTCCAATGTACATTTAAAGGCATGTTTGATGTAATGAGTAAAGTATCATTGAAAGTAAAATTGTTTATATGATGACATAATGCACTAATAGTTATAATGTGTGACAGTAATGAGCGTCCTCAAGTTAATGAGGTGACACATGTTCATAATTAGAAGAACATAGAAGATTAATTTGGGGCTGAATGCGTCTCATCTTATATAGTAATATAATCTCAGAGGCCAAACTGAGCAGTTTGCACGTTGCAGTGACTTTGGCTAAGTTGATATATTGCACTGTCTAAAAATTGCTGAAGACGTGCTAAAAGAAACAGTGTTTGTATATGGTATACGTGCTAGTTACACATTAGACAGTGCAGCAGTTTTAATACAAGAAGTTATACAAAAAAGAAAAGAGATATATCTGTGACTTCGCAGTAACATGTACGTAATAAGTTTCAGATGTTGGTTGGGAAGTGTTTTAGCCTAGTTCCACATTGCATTGGATTAATCTGAGAATTCTGGGATTACACAGAAGTAGAAAAAGACGGAGCAGTATTAGTAGAGTGAGCGGATATTCATTAATAAGTTGATGCACCAAAAAGTCATGTCTTAAATTTGTTGGGTAGGGTCTTAAATGTTTTGTTGATGAATGATTCATGAAGAAAAGAAGACGAGACAAGGAAACATAAGTAACACAACCATTTTTAGAATGGTGCAGAAATGGGCAGGACAAGGCCAGCATAAAACATAAATAAACGCAAAATGCCGTAGCTTTAGTCGTTGTAAACTTTTCCGCTAGTATTTGCGTACGGATTCCGGTGTGCTGTATGCTCCAAGCAAAATCTACTCGTCATAACATAACACGAATGTTTTTTCTACTCACCCGAGGTACTGCTACACTACAACTAAAAACAAATTAAACTTTTACTCTCTTACTCTTACCTTGTTACCGCATACCAACCAAGAATAATGCTCTCTTTTTGCCATGCACGCACACAGTTATTACGTTGCCTTCTGTACAATGTGAAAATGCTACAGTAGGCATACCTACGTCATATGTACTGTAATTATGCTTGAGATAACTTTTATTTAATGCGAGATGAGACGACTATTCTCGTATGGGTATTGCTTTACAACTTACCTGGAGCCATGTATTAACAGAGGAATTGTTTGTGTTTTCCGTTTGACTTTCAGATGGTTTTACAACCACAATTCTTTACATAAAATAAAATGATGTTTAATATTTGTTTATGATGAGGTTTTCATTTATTCACATTTATTCTACTATACACGGCGAAAAAAATCGGAGTATATTATGTGCTATGATATTTAGTAATACGATATGTTTGTTTTTATTGTCATATTGGTAGTTTTTAGCACGTGGTTGTTACTTAAAATGTGCTCTTGCCATGTGAAAATAAAATGTGATCTCAATTACTCGAAGATTGTCAACGTCATTGCTCATGAAATGTCATATCTCACGTGTTTTAAAATAAAGATTCTTGTCTTGTATTCTTGTAATATTAGTTACATCATTAGTTTGTGGTTTTGAATTAAATCGAGTTACAATTTTTTGGGAGCAATGAAAGCAAACCATTAAAATATAATCACTCAATTCTTTTTATTAATAGTTTCTTGTTGTTTGTTTGTGGCATGTGATCGGTAAAAATGTGGTCCTGCCACGTGAAAATAAAATGTGATCTCAATTACTCAAAGATTGCCAACGTACATCATTACTAAAAATGAAATGGCGATTGTACATTTTAAAATATAAGACACGCGTCACACATCATTATTGTTCATGGTTATGGCTTGAATCGAGTTTCAATTTTTTGGGAACAATGATAAAAGAAGCAGAATCATTAAAATGTAATCATTAGCCTTTAATATCTGGAAAATACAGTTTAGTCTGGAAAAGAAAGTCTTAATTGGCCCAAATTCGTAATGATTGAGAACAAACTAGTAAAGAAGGAAATATTATATTATGCAGTTACTGTACTAGTTCCTCGAATTTACCTTCAACTTTATGCAACTTGAGTTAATAACAGTTTTCTTTACTTCCTCATTATATGTATTGTTATGTTTATAAGTATAAACAAAATGGCTATATTACTGCGCTAATAAACCTCCTTCAGCATTGAACGTACATACATTCTGAAATTGATGCCTTTCCTAGTAAATAATAATATAATTCAATATACTATCGCAAATACCTTACATACGCATTAAAAAACTCGAGCATATATCTATCAGGGAAATTTTTGTCGATGCCAGTCAAAAGTACATCATTATTCTGTGCACATGTCTTAAATTATTAAAAAATGCTACGCATTACTATTGGGGTACATATACCATTTCTCAAAATAATGATTGCATTCAACTCTACAGATACAAAAGGGGATCTCAAATTTCATGCTACAAGTTTAACATCCAATGCTGCAATGATTGTAAAACGTGTTTTCCAATTACGATTTACATTAGGTATATATATGTACTATACTGACAAAAGAACATTCATAATATGCATAATGAATGCCTCCTTATTATTTTTATTCATTGGCTCACACTTTAGGTGTAGAGAATGCGAAATAACACTAAATATACACATAATGGAAGAATGTGCAGTAAACAATATAATAATAATACTTGAACAAGCCACGACACAGAAGAACTTGAAGCCTAGCCTAATGGCCATAAATATTTATGCGCCTTCCAGGGCCTAACATTGTATTTCAGATAAAAACATGCCTTCTGCCACAGAATACAGCCGCCGTCTCAGCTTTTACTAACAATCCACGTATCATCGGCGACTGTATATTACGGCCCAGGCATCTGATTTGCAATTTAAATAATGTCATAAATTGGAAAATCGGGGCGAAACGGGGTGTTAATTTTATTTAAAAAAAATATGTTGTAGTTATGTGTATCTGTGTTACGAATATTAAGTTGGTGTAATGCGGTGTAATCTTGTTACAGTTGATTGAAATTTTCAATGTAAATCTCCATTAGGATCTGAATTTTGCGTAAATGTATGCAATTTTTACGGACGTTTCTGATACACCGCATATGGCTATTATATGCCAACCTAACTAAAATCTTGTGCTCTTTTCATAAAAAAATGTAACATTGCGGCATGTGAAATTTGAAAATGGCATTTATGGCCAAAATTAATACACTGTATGCCGCTTCTGTGCACGACCGCCGCATGGACTGCGGTGCATTATAAACTAAATACATTTCCAACTGCATATAGGAACCCACAACAGGCATAGCTGTATACAACAACACCTAGGTAGTAATTACTTGCAGCTGACCTTTATTTTGACACGCAGATTTTGCATTGCAATCATGTCGCATTTTCATTTGTATTTTAAGCATTTCAAACCAGTGTTTTTTCAGGCGCAGAAATAAAAATGGGACTGGTGTAAAAGTGTGAGTAGTTGAGAGTAAAAAAAGTCCGTGTTGTAATTATAAACCAGGTGAGCTATTATCATTAGAATATAATATTTTATTAGAAATTACATAGTGAGGACGCACAGAGTGGAGAGAAGGATTGAGAGAGCTGATGAAGCATTTCAAGGTTTCGTATTATACGATATGAGGAAAAAGTGGCATAACAAATCTGCACGATACGACAAAGAATGAAAATGAGGATTCCATTATTCCTTTTATCAAGGCACATCAATTCTCTAAGTACTTAACTTGCTTCCCTCTCATCGCCCTACAATATTATTAGTGGTCAGTGAGGCGTCTACATGATCATTTGTCTTGTTCGTGAAAAAAGGAAATTATTACAATCAAATCTGTCAGGTACAAAGGGATGTTGGATTATGTGGGCAAATATCAAATACTCGATTCATTCCACAAATATTTACAAATAAAGCTTCAAACGGATCGGCAGAGGTAGAGATAGCGTCTTTTAAAATTGATGCAATATATATACAGTTTAAGATGAAATACTAGTTACTAGTTATATACTTTTTATTCAAATTTTGATCCAACCGATATATTTTTATCTACATCAATTCATTAGGAATCCGATTCAAAACTTCTTGGCTTAAATCGAAATGCTAGAATGTTATAATTTTCTTTAAAAACAGTCGATATAAACTATAAATGAGTTTAATGAAAAATAATTATTATTTTTAAATCTATAAAGGGAAGATTACATCTGTAATTAATTACCACAATCGAAATTTGTAAAGTTATCCTTACGAACTGCTTGGAGCACTACAGGATCTACTTTGCATTAAGTAGATGCAGTTTGTTTCGTTCTGTCCATTAGAAGAACATTTTTTGTGATTTAATATTATAATGGCTGATACGAATAGGAATGGGTAAGCTCAATTGCTGGAAGTGTATAGCGATTAGCATACTACAGTAGCACATTAAGTGCATAAAATCACAGGGCATTTACTTAATTGAAGGCATTGAAATTATGATGCTCAAAAACTGACGCTACATCTAAAGTTGAAGGTATGGAAATTGCATATTTGAAAATCTGAATATAAACATTGGGAAATTGGCTTAAAGAGGATTGAACAGGCGTTGGTTGTGAAATGGGATGCATGCATAAATAAATACTTACAAAAGGGCAGCAAAAAATCTGATTTGTAATTTTTAGGTAATATTTATTACAATGGTAAGATTGGTAAGATCATAAGAATATTCCTCCATGGACCAAATGGATTGCTTTATATAAAACATAGAATAATCTTTAAGAAATACACCAGGAATATAAATAAAAACGATTAAAAATAGTTTGGATGTGTTGCTTAGGAGTTTCCTGCCTACGTTTAGCTGCATTGTGTACACGTGAATGTTTTTTGCACTGATTTTGCAACTATAATAAATTTTCATCGAGTATGGTTGAGAGATAACATGTAAGACGAAGTAAACAAAGCAAGTGGGGCAGTACAATACAGAACACTACACACATAGGCGGTAGCCAGTGCATCCAGATGATATCATTACAACCAGCATGTTAAATATAGGTAAAGGTAAAACAATTAAGCAACACGAGAAGAGCACACACGCTATGCAATACCTGCTCTTGACTTCATGTGCGGTCCGTGTCGTTTTTATTTCCAAACATTTACATGCAAAACGAGACTCAACACATCACCAACCGACCAATCAAGTTTAAACATTCTACTACACCTAATTTCAATGTAATGTGATGTAATGCTCAGTAAATACATGTCGGTTCTAACTATTGTATCTTTATCCACACAACATCATCGTAGTAAAATTCCACGTACAAGGATTCGCTACTAAGCCTTTGTCCTATGGCAAAATCATTTAATAAAATATCTGGAGAAGTATACATATAATATACATGAACATCAATATTGTAAATATTTACAACACTTAAATTTTTTATATGACATACTCAATGGGCTTGATTGATTATGCGAGTAAATATTGGCAAACGTAAATCCACAGGTATAATAAAATATAAGTATTAGCCCTACATGTCGGTAGGAAGTAAAGTTATATTGTTATGATTTCATGTGTAATAAGTTAAGCGTTTGCTTTTTATTCTCCCACACATTACCTGGATTTTCCTCCTCCGCCTGGCATTTATTTTAATGGTGTGCTTCTACTATAACAATACGTACTCTGTAACAACATCAATACAAATTGGAGAGTGCAGTGTGCTTTGATGCCCAGCCTTAATTTGTATTGTTACAGAAAAAAGGTGCGTACAGCAAAGTACTCAACACCCGAAAAATAAAACTGTTACAACCTGCAGACACTATCCGTAATACTTTATGTATGCACCTACACCTACGCACCATAAACCACCAAAAAATATTCAGGCCACTCTGTCCAGACAGTGTATAAGATTACATTATATAATACAGATGTTCCATTCATGCTGTATATCTTTTTAAGCGTTGTAGTGTACGGACATAGATATTCATACAACACACTACTAAATACAAAGAAAATGCATTTGGTTCATGTTAAATATAATCATGAGTGAATTCAAGTACAATTCTACTATGGATAGTAATATTATGTAGTACACTTATTAAAACTGAATGGTGTATTTTGTAATGTGAAGAGTGGATAATGTGCCATGTGATGACAACTTGTGTTATACTAAACTACACAATGATTGAATGAAAGTACGAGAGGCTTCCTGGTATAAAATACTTAAGTTATACCACAGACATGTCTAACACATGTATGGGGAGTGTAAATGTAAAATACATATATAGGAAGAATTATACGTAAACCTTTATCATTTATAAGCACTACCCGTTTTACCGGATGCTACAAAAAATTCAGCCGTTCTACGTACAACCCTTCTATGGAGCTCTTTAATGAATGAAGGAAAACAATACAAAGGATTACGCAATGGATCGTACAACGAGAATATTGACAATGAGAAATGCTTGTGCTTTCATGTGTACATATAAGGAGGATACTCTATCACAAGAATTTACACAGCAAATAAGTCTTACGCGGTCTAACTTATACTAGGTGTGGATGTTAATATTATAAGCGTATACGTGTACTGTAGTGGGTTTTATGCCTTAATACTTCAGGAATAGAGAATTACTAATAATATTCTTTCTTAAAATGATACGGTATAAAACTGAGCCATGTATTTAAGTGGGAGTGTCTTCAAGAGGAGTAAAATAAATGACAATTTGTCGTATGTCGTATATCCTGTACGGACCAGGAACCACAGTTTGACTACTGTAGTATGAAGGTATATGCATGACGCGTGTTATGTACGTACCTATAGTACCTAAATATACGCTGTAGTCAGTTGAGACTGTAAACAAGTAGATGAGACTGTGTTATTGACAGGAAGGATGGGAATGGAAATCATCTGAGCGCACCTTCCACCTTACTAATGGGGAATTTTATTTAATCTTTGACTGTCCAGTCAAAACAAAAATACACGAGTTCAGCTCGTGATCTAAACAGCGACCTGCTGAAAGTTGGCAAAAAATGCGCACTGGATACAAAGTAGAAATAATGCACGGACTTACTGAGTGAGTGGCAATGTTTGTAAACAAGCAACAGGATTACCAAGCAATAAAACAAAAAAGCCCAACATAACAAGGAGACGAGGAAAAGTTGAAGAAACTAATAATTTTTTATGTTTCTGTTTATTAATGCGTTTTTTAATCATTCGCAGACAGTTCGAGTGAGGTTCTTTGTGTGCGATGTGGAATGAGTGTGTGCATACGTTACTCTTGAGTTATTTGTACATTGAAACGTATTACAACACATGAAACAAAGAAAGATCATGCAAATGATGTGATATTGCTATTTCTCCTTGTTGAAACAAGTTCATGTAAAGATATATAGATATTATTACATGCTCTTGCTATCGAGAGTGCAGCAGTGCAGTTTTGTATCTAAAGAGCATCTGTAAGCGTGCAAGTGATTTGCAATCAAGCAAAGATGTTCTGTATGAATCCGAATTCAAA
The DNA here is from genome assembly GCA_019776165.1 of Pogonognathellus flavescens. NCBI lineage: Eukaryota > Metazoa > Arthropoda > Collembola > Entomobryomorpha > Tomoceridae > Pogonognathellus > Pogonognathellus flavescens. Next base: position 82,999 of record JABASD010000136.1, read on the forward strand.
TTGAAACAAAGTGAAAATTGTACTTTTAACCAACATGAATAGTTGTAGGAATATTTAATGAAGGCTTTGCTCAAAAGTGGGCTAAGCAATGCATGTGTTGCAACAAGTAACATGAAAGAATTGATATGGAGTGGAGATAGCGTCTCGCATAAGAGATTTCTACTGCAAAATCTTTAATTTAATTGCATTGTTCATTCAAGTTCAATAAAATATTATTCTTCTATGATTTACAGGAGAAATCCACACAGCATCTTTGATCGTACCTTTGCAATTTCGTCTTTAGCTAAGAATCATTCGACCTGATCCAAGTAAAACTGCATACAGGTAGTAGGTAGACACACCATGTATTAACTTCCACAAGTAAATACAGATAGATGGTAAAGATTTCTATTTTCTTTATAAAACCTGTACAGAGTATTTATATTTAAATGAAATGCATACATACATTCATAATAATATAGTGGTTTCTTTGTGTATATAAAAGTATAGTATAAGCCATAGTGTTACCTATTACACAGATAGTCTCAAGTTAAAAATAATACAAAATTGTGTGACTTGCAATCAGATTTTTTTCTCAAAGATCATTCTTTGTAATGAGTGAGTTGCAATCTTGTATATTTTGTTTTTAGTAATTTTTGCGGTACTTTAATATTTACATTTAATAATACAGAGAGACAAACGAGTCTTTATTCAGATTTTCTCTATAATTTGTTACAACGTGACATGTTTCGCAGATGGTAAATGCAGCAAAGTCTTAATGGCTATTATACTTTGATAGAATACACCATGAAATGCATTATTACATGATAAATATCTGTACTGGTGGAATATTGTGCGCCATGGTTGTTGCGAGTGAGGTATGTAGTGCAGTAATGCCAGTGTTAAGCTGCGTAGGTGTGTTTTTCTAGTCTAGTAACATTAGCATGAGACGGAACGCTGTCTCATTGCTATGCACAAGCCAACAGACCTACAGAATACGAATACAACACACAGTACACACAAAGTCTGCACATACACATTAAAAGTATGAACCTACTTAATTACATTTTATACTTAAGCCAGACAGATGAGAGAGATTCTCTTTTATGCAAAAGTACTAATATGCACAGTGCACCAACTTACAAAGATCTAACTTACAAACTAATATTTATTTTATTCTTGTACATGAAGTGAGGATGATGCGTGCTCGGAAATAAATATTGTTTTGTGTACATTGCGCAAATACACCTAAAGTATGTTTTGCAGCAACTATCATACTTTGTATTAGAACGTAATATTATTATACTGCTGATATAGCACAAGGTCTGTGGGCAAAAATGGCATTAAGTATATATAAAGTTTTTGAAGATCCTATATCCTTTCTAAGCATAAAATATATTGTAATATGGAGAAATGGTAGCAATGACATAATAAATCGATAATTGGGCAATTTTGTACTTTTTATAATTTTTACAAGGATTACTAATGGTAGTGTTACAAGTGATATAAAGAGCAAATGTAATGGCAGTACATGTAAGACACCTACATGCCTAAAGTTGTCTGGTAAATTAAAGGCATGTGACGAGTATGCGATTTTTTGTTAGAAATTGCATAGGCGTTCTGACAAAAGCAATTAAATAATGTAAAACTTTAAAAAATGCAAAGTAAACTACACGAATATAAAAGGATGGCGACGACAGAAATGTTGTCAGTGGCTCCAAGAAGAAGAGGTAGGTATCGTATTTGTAGTATGAGACTGATGATTCAATTCCTCAAGCTTTAAAATTCTAAACTGTTCCCAAAATAAAGTTTTGCCAGGAGATTTAGAAAATGTAGAGATTTGGTGATGTGCATTGCATTTTATTAGATTTTTTTATTTGCTGTGAGTTAAAGAACATCCCAGAAATAATTTAACTAGTAGAGATTGTTAAGTATGCCAAAAATACATGGGAACAGTAACAGTTCAACAAGTAGAAACACACAGAAGCTTAAAATCACAAAACTTACTTAAAATTAACAACGAAACAGTTAAAAGACGCAAACTCCATTTGAGCGAGATAATATCATTAAGTTGGGGTTACGAGAGAATTTATGTTCTACTTTACTACAGCGTCAGTTGATGTGCACAACTTATTGAGAACTTATGCGTTCCTAGCAAAGAATCTGTAAAAAGATCAATCAACTTTGCCTGCAAGTTTACATTACTATATTACGAAACCCATTAAAATGCTTAAAACATTTCTATCGCCTATTTCTCTCTAAAGGAAGATGCATCTGTGTCATAAACATTTAACTGTGTACATTCCGTTTTTTATACCGAGCCCATAATTACTTTTAATCGTAACTTGTTTACAAAAATATTACGACAGTAGATTTTAGACCAAAGAAAAAAAATATTTAATTTTTTTAAAGAAATCGAAACTTTTCCAAAATATTTTATATGTGCTTTCAAAACAAAATTGTAAATCCAAATTAATTATTTTTATATTGTGCAATTTTGCGAATCTTTTGCCAAGATTGATATTCTTTTTAGTCAATTTTAGACGATTAAGTTTACTAATCGGATCGCGTATGGAGAGTTGCTTCGACAACAGGTTTTTGATTAATTGAAAGCAGCAGGGCTGCTTGTCATATGAAAAATTAAAGAATAATTTTTACTAATGACAAGTGATAAGGCATTTATTCTCAGTGTGCAAATAAATACACAGGTGAAAGGATTGGTTTCTGTATCCTTTATTATTATGTTACTTGAATCTATGTAGTATTCCCATCCACTACGTTAATTTTCAAATTACGATAGAATCCTCACATTCCAATACAGAGAGTCATTTATTATTTATTATGTTTTATAATTACTACTTGTTCGCAGTCTTATATAAACAATAGGGATTTTGAAAGAAGAATGTTGTCTGTACGTAAGCACAGTAGTGCAGTAGTATGTACAAAATGTGATTTGCAGAAAACATTGGAGAGTAAGGGAAAAGTGAAAAAGTCATATAGGAATTAGTTGGAATGAACGGAATGAGTAGGTGGGAGAGATCCTCCCAAAAATCTCAGACATTGATTTGCCAATATTTCTTTTTCAGCTGCTTCACATTCCACAGTTAGTTTCCCATTGCTTTGGCTATATAACTATTAAACGCTGCAATGTTCCTCAGCTCTGAGAAACTGAGGCAGCTTTGCAACTGTACACACAAATTGAATACTACTGCTCTACTACTAGAATGAATACACGCCTAAAAGATGCAAGAACAAAACTTGGAGGATTAGATTACTTAAGCGACAGTGAAAACAACCAAAGATAGCAAGCTCCTTGGTTTACTTTACATTTTGCTGAATGCTTAAGTGCTTTGCGTAGCATCCTCAGCCTCCTCATCCATGTGCACATCTTCCAGCTTTGTTTTTAAATGTAATTGACTCAATTGTTTTAGTAGCTCTACTCCTGCCTGGCTTAGAGCAGAGCGAGTGATTCATTCCGTACTTATTTACTAAACTTCACATTTCCTTCCCTTATACTACAGGCAGCTCTGAAGCACAAAAACTATACGCTGCAGCCCTTTGTGTGTAGTCGTACAGAGTTATTATTCCTTTAACATTGACTAGTGAGAATAACTCTTCGCAACGTTCACACAATAGCGTGTCTAGTGTCTACTCATACATTGCATTTTGCACAGCATGCAAAATTCTTTTCATGAAATACACTCTATACGCAGTATTATGCAAAACACTCGTTACTCGGTGGTATTTACAACGTAACATTCATACGTACTATGAGGTACAGCGTGTAATTTATTGAGATCCTGTTTACTGAGCAAGGCATGATTAATCTGAATGTAATGTGATTAGTTGCTAATATTGTTGTATGTAGCAGTAAATATGTTATGATCATTTTTGTTTGTGTCTTCATATTATGATTAGTAAAAAATATGTTTACTCGCTACATTTGTTTAGACTTCCACGTATTTTTGCTGTACTGACTAATGCTGTTGAATCTGTAAGATATCTACGAAGGAAATCATACATGTAGTAAAGAAGTAAAGAAATTAATATGTATCAAATAAATAAATAGTTCTTGTAAATAGGTATGACGAATTTAATATCTAACATTTTCAATGAATACGTAGAATTTTCAGATACAATGATAAAAACATTCTCTACATTGTATTACACACAATAGGTACAGCATTCTTGATTGAAAAATGTCATTTTGTTTGTTTGCACAGGCGAAATGACAAAGTTGTTAGTGACGAGTGACAAATGGCCATGGTAGACAGAAATAAGATATTGCCTTCCACATGAAGTTTTTACAAGTCAAGGAAGATAAAAGAAAACTCTGGGGAGAGTAACTAATATTATATAGTAAGCTGCATTATATGATTTTACAGTTGAATGAGTATTAGCTGTTACACAATGCAAATAGAAATCTTTCAGAGAAAGTGGATCTAACTGAAAGCTTGTTACGTATTGCATTATTATTAGCACTGCTCTAATAATGGATTAACTAACTGGATTTTGTGTACATTCGAGTTTTATTAAATGGCACAGTTACAAAATAAGTAACGCTAGGTAAGTAAACAACACAATGAAACATCTTCTGCATTAGTTGAGCTAGTCCTTCCACGTCAATTCAGACTTCACTCCAAGCGACTTTCAAATCCAAGTTTCCGTGCGTGCATAATCCCTTAATTAATTTGCTACACCTTATCAGAAAGTTAGGTTACACACGTAAAACCAAAATATAACGCTCCCAGTGAAAGAATACGAGGCAAAATAGATAAGTCGGTAGTAAAACACAAATTGCCTACGTAAAAAAGACAGACGCTTAGCAATTCATTATACCCGAAGGAAATAAGTCAATTTTGTAAGATGAAACTTTTATATACCTCTTTATTGTTATTTACATACGTCACCTTGGTTTAAAAATACATTCTAAAAACAATAAACACGAGATGTGACACATTTTTTTTACAAAAGCCTAATAAAGACTGTGCCAACAATCCAAATAATAATATTGGTACTTTAGTTTTGACTTTTAGTATTATTACACAATAACACTTGATGTTCGATGTATTTTTATACTTATTATTTGGACTGAAAGTGTGTTAACATAAACGCTCTCGTTTCCTTTCCATATTGAAGTTTTAATCTGATTTCATTCTAAATATACAATTTGATAGAGACCTTCGTTTATTCCGTTCATTTCCCAAAAAACAGCTGAACGAGTAATAAATTGTACAAAGTTGGTTTTGAGTGTCCATGATTTTGGCTTAGTTTCCCTGTTTCCTTGTTGTTACAGTTTTACTAGTGTTACTCCCATTCCACTACTGCCTTGGTTGTAGCTTGGCTCAGTCTCAGGGATTAATTCACACAAGTAGAATCATCACCATTACTCCACATATAATAACAGCATATTATACCGCACTTAAAAACTCCAGTTGTGGGTTGAACGTTTATATTACCCACAAAAACACACAGGTCATATGAAAGTGTACTTTGCAATTTGCAACTTTCCACTGTCTCTGCAACATACCTAAATACCTACTAAACAGCAGATACCATAACGCATATTATGCATTACATCATCGTGTACCTAAAAGCACATCCAAATGAAAGTAGATTATTGTACAGTGTAAAGTGATGCCGAGAAACAGCGTTGTGTAGCTGTGTGGCTATCCAAATGGTATTTATATAACATTTCATTCCTTTTTTTATCCTAAAGTCTATTTTTCTCTACATTTACTGTTATGCACACTTAATATAATACAGAATAGTAGAATGATTGTAAAATGCATACTTAAGCTGTTACTAAAAGTGACTGTTGTACTTTTGTACTTGAGTGAGGATGCTTCTGTTCTTAAAAGAACTACTTATGAAGTATGTGTGCATTCATTCACATTAATGCGGAGAGAGACAGAGGCATATAGAGACCGGCTTCAAAGCCAGAGAGGAGGTAAAAGGCGCATTCGAGATATTTTCGACATGGAAGCAAGTAATTTCGGTATGTGTGTGTACACGGAGTGTGTGTTGCAGTGGGAAAGACACGATGGGATGTTGGTTGCCTTGCCACAGTGTGTTTGGTTCTAGCAGTGAGTTTTAGTATGCCAGAACGCGTTGAGAACTGACAATGAGTCAACTGCAACCAGATTTCCGGCTTTTCCACCCCAGACAAAAATATCTGCATGTCCTAATTCTTTCATGTCATATAAATATCTCACATCCTATTTGCTTCGCACACACTTGCCAGCAGTCCTTAACTTTCACACAGTATTATTATCCTTATGCACAGCACACTTGTTTCTTCTCCACTTGACTTCTCTCTCTCTCTCTCCATTTTCATACTAAATACTACACTAAATACTCAAAATCTCTTTTATATACTATGAAAATATATAATGCTAATTCAGAGTGCCTTATAGTAAACTGACTAAAAAAATTCTTGTTAAGGATAGATGTACTACTATATTGGTAGTAGATGTGTTTTTTATAATATAATATATGCGAATGTGTATGGATTGAGCGGCATTTTATTTATGTGTGACTGTATTATTATACTGTGATGCTTTATGACTTACTTTTTACTGGTAAGTCTAATATTATTATGCTACTAACATGCATTGCGTTCGCTGCCTAACCGAGATCCACAAATAATGTGAGATAGCAACGCAAACGAGTATCCCTCCATTCATTCAGTGTATAATTTTCGTTCTGATCTCAATATTTGCTTTTCTTTGCTTTCCTTTGATAATGCGATGATATGCCGACTAGGTACGATACGTGGTATGTGTGAAGTGTACGGTGTGGCTTTGTGTGATGAGAATGACTATTGCCATTGGAATGAACTCATGTAGCTTGTATATAATCTGTACATGTAAATGCGCTAAAGCTAATAGCAGAAGTGCCATTACCATTCCTCGACGTAGCACACTGGACTTTCCTACCTCCTACACATATTAACAATGTTTTTATCTACAGAAGCTTACGAATGCAGTTTAGACTATGTTCAAATCTACCTAAGTGTATTTGCATAGACAGGCACAACTTTGATTACTGTTTCAGTCATTTGCAAAATTAGGCGTATCAGCAACACAGCGGTGTGATGCTCTTTATTTTGCAGTTCGCTTCTATATCTAACAGAGACCGGATATGTATGTGTACCTAGTGGAAACATATTTTTAGTGTGCAAATTACAAGGCGTTGAACCTTCACATATTTAAATTTGACCAATTCTATTTTACCAATAGTTGGATGTTATGGGGTGGGAGCAAACAAAAATGTTTTTCACATTTGAAGTTGAAAGCAAATTTTTTACAATTTTTACAAAAGCTAAATAATTTTTGTGATGGTGTTTTCTTGACTCTCTTTATCTAGCGTGGTAAATATTTGAATTCCAGATTGTATTTACCATCAGTACGAGTAGTATCAGTATTTGCGAAAATGTTTCTGATGCTTTTAGTACACGAAATTCTAGGAATGCCGAAGGATATCTGTTTTACCATCCTGTTGTTAATTGTATGAAGGTATGAAGAATGAGAATAGTAAAAAGCTGTTTATATTGGTCGACTGGCGCCTATTTTATTTATGCATAGTCAATAATAGCTTAGGGTATGTTTCATTCATTTCATAAACAGATTGCAACAGTTAAACATTCCAACTGATAGTATTTATGTCGTTGTAGCTTTACATTCATTCCTAGTATCAATTATACTATACAAATATTACATGCTCTGTGTGCATGTATTCTAGATTACAATATAATGAATGCATTCTCTTTTACTACAAAGTATCAACTATGTGTATAATATGTATCACGGCAGAAATTAAATACGCGAGTGTACAGTAATGTAAACCAGCAATGTATATATACGCTGTGATATTATTATCTGTAGTTTCATTGACAAGAAGGCAAGAATCATTGGCAATTCAAGCAAAGTTAAACAACTACTTCCGGAGGATAAAACTACATTAATAACAACTTCATGTTGTTGATATACTTCGTTGACTCAAATTATTCCCCTCCTCTTTCTCTCTCTCTCTCTCTCTCTCTCTCTCTCTCTCTCTCGTCAAACTCTGAAATGCTAATCTCAGCTTATAATAATTTTTCTATGTCCAAGTTCAAAAACTCCCGAGATGAAGTAATCCAACAATAATTTTCAAGAGAATATTAAACCTTTTTGTAAGCGAAACATAAATAGACAGTTTACCTGAGTTTGAGTGGTAGCATCCGTTTCGTTTCCGTCTAAGCCGCAAGGTAAATAAATAAAGGGAAATTCGATCTCGTGAGTAAAGCTGGAGGACACACACGGTTAGCTTCATCAATGCCCGCAATTCACGGGAAAATTACTTACTCCTCTGATTCCACATAATTCTGTTTTGTAGCCCGAGTTCTTTTAAAGTTTAGTTTTCCATTTTGCATTCAATTCCTGTTCAGGTTTACGTTCAGGTAGCTGACATCATGAGTACCTACACTCAAGCGGATCTCAACTTACGACTCAATAGAAAAACAATCAGCTTACGAGAATTTTTTTATTCATTCGTGGAAAACTGCTTTGATGCAAAGGCTGCATAATATTCCGCTTGCTCTATGTCTCAACCTTGGCTTTACAACGTAAGGTATACTGCATGATAATTATTTCGTAGAATATACATAGAAGTACGTACGTACCATGTGCATGTGTATTTGTGTATGTATATTATATGCATATGCAGTGTGCATGGCACACATTACAAATCTCACATTGCCTCTAACTACGCAAAATGCCCAGAACACCTGTGTATTTCGTGGAAAAGTTTATAATCATCTATTTGGTACGCATGTTATGTAAATATTCCGTATGTTTGCAACTGCTAAAATTAACATGAATGAATTGCAAGATAACGTGGAAAAATGATGCTACAGTTCAATCTGATTTTTAGCAATGATGCAGCTGATATGAATATGTATGAGAGTAACAGTAAATATTTGAAAATATTTTATTTACGCAGTTATGATTTTTTATTATCATGAATGATGCTTTGTACGTAAACCTAATGAATAGATCTATTAGTAATATAAAATGAATGCCAATGATGTAATAATGGGTTTTAACGACATTTATGCTAGCGTAGTAGATTCTGATGACGATGATGTTGATGAATGAATGAATGATGCTGTTGGATCTCTTGGACTCGTGCACGAGTCGAAAGAGCTTGTAATAATTGCCAATGAAAGTCAAGAACAAGTGTGAATTATTTTTATACACGACATTTATTGCATTGCATTGCTTCCTCAATTCAATCCAAGCTTATTTCAAAATGGGTTTTCTATAAAAATACTTTATTTGTCTTGTATTCTCGTCTTAGACTTACAGTAGCACAACACAACTTAACACCCAATGCCTTCCGAGTAACTTGCTGGTTGATATAAATTACTTTTACGTACTTACAGCTTTTACTAGCCTTAGTCTTACATAGCTTAACAAACTGTGTGGAAATGATGAGCGTAAGCAGACGCATTTTACGTGTGTGTCAGTTTGTGTGAACAGAACGGTGGTGGTGGTGAAAATGATGTGCTTGCCCATAGCATGACAACAACCGCACACACGAACTCACAACTCTTTTACACTCGCAGCTCACAATCATCAAATCATTTTCCGTACAACACGTCCGCATATTTAAGTGCTTGCTTTCACTTGCTCTACATTACATTAGTATTACTTCAATGTGTAGCTACTAATCATGCGATACAAATTGTAGTGTGTATGTCTCTCTCTCTCTCTTGTGATTTTATAACTTTTTCTCATGTCACATACCATGTCCTCATGTTCGTATTTCGTAGTTAACAATAATAATTATAATCGCTATATAAATACAGACAGCATAGAGTAATTATCTTCTAATAGGAGTACAGAATGGTAGCAGTATTGTTAAATAATAGTTGACTTCTCTTTATTCTTAATAACATGTGTATAGAAGTAAGTAATAACCGTAATAGTAAATTTAACACACAAAACAATTCCATAGCTACATACTATAAAATTAACCAGTACAAAACTTACTTAATGTTACAAACAGCTGAATTGTACAGTTTTTTCAAAAGTAAAAGCAAATTTTTCATTTCATGAAAACAAACAGTAATAATAGATAATATTATATGCACTTTGGAAACATTGGTAATGGTAACTACTGCGGCTGTGTGGTCGTAGCACCTTAACACGTTACATGTTTTTGTGTCAGTATTTACCTTTACTTATAAATAAAAACTAATACGTTTAATACAAAGTACCAGTTCCAATGTTGAACGCTATACCAGTTTCTTCTTACGTGTAATAGTGGTAAATTCACTGACTGTATTGTATAAATTTAAATTAAGAAGGGCAATATTCTGATTACTTAACTTGTAGTGGTGTAGAATATACTAGTGATGATGTATTCCCTCACACAGACGTGAGGACACTACTGAGCATTCTTTGTACACGTATAAATGACATTTAGGTCGATACATGTATAAATACAAGGTTATGTACATTTGACGTACACATAGCATCATTGGAGTCTAAACAATCGCCTTTTTAATTTAACACAAACTGAATGGTGAGTTCCACGTGTCCGCATACTGCTACTGTGGCAGGTATTTGCTATTTACTTGGTGAACAAGAAATGTAACATTTTCTGCGGTTGGTATGCGGATATAAGTAACATATAGTTCATAATATTATGATGAAGACACATACCGATATCGTTACTCCTGCTTAGGTTCTTTTTTATTTATCTGCATGGTTATCATTTATTCAAGGATGTTGGTCTGGCGTCCAAGTGTCATTGTCATAATATTACTACTAGTATATATATTACTCTATATACCCACTACCATCAGTAATAGTATGCGGACAGAGGGATTAGTAGCTGGACGCTTTGTCTACATGATAATATATTTTATATTATTATATCAACTGCACTTGATAGATGTAGAATAGCGTGGTAAGTCGGTAGGAAGAGGTTTATAGGTGTTATACAGTATATATTTGGGTTCACGAGACTTTTCGTTAGTAAATGATTGGTGTTATCATTTTGAACAGAACTTTTGGTTGTAATAGTAATAGGAGTAATAGTATTTTATGTGTTAGGTATGTTTAATTTTCAGATTTACTAAGGTTGGACTGAGGAAGCCAGCAAGTAATTCTTTGAACTACTCACGACAACACCACGAAACATCAACACATACATCGATACACATCAACATTATATTTAATTCTGTTTTCTCGGTGATTAGTCGATTACATTATGTATGGTTCTTATACGGGTTCCTTACAGTTCGTACTTAGTAGGTATAGTAGTAGTGTGTAAGTAGGTACTTGTCAATTTTACTTCTATAGGTATAACTCTTCTCTTATTGCATGATCGCACCAATCTCACTTTTACATTACGCATTGATAATCCTGTCTGGTAATTAAATACACTCCTTCCTTCCTCTTCCCTAAACTTTTCCTCCCCCAAGTAGAATTACGAAAACTGCTTCATATACGATTGTGCTGGAAAAGTATATCCGAATGTACCTTTAATCTCCGTTTTTCATCTCATGCACTAATTGTAGCTATCCTACCATTAAATATAAGTAACAGCGACTATGATTATACACGATAGCTATTTACGAACGTTTAAACACGAAAGTATGTTACGTGAATAATAGATGTACTTGAGTGTAATTAAATACTCATTAGATTATAGACATCAATAATTCCTAATTGCAATAAGGGACCCAAGATGATGAGACAACGCCAATACGTATATTTATTAGTACCTACACATTTATGTGCAAGAAGCACATCACAATACCAATACGACACCCAACACGTTAACTTGATACGACATTCAGATTACATGAAAAGCTGGAAGGCTGCTGAACCGCGATGTTTTACCATTACGGCTCCTACACACCTACGACAAACACTTACACACACAACAGCGATGATAATCCTCTTAAAATTTTCCATTATTTTCAATAGTTTACTTACTTACTTCTCATCTCTATATTATGTACGATGTTATATCCAAAGCCTTTCTTTAATACACTGCTCTAGTCTACTTGCAAATGTTTTGCATGACCGATGCGAAGTTGTAGCGATTAAGATTAAACTACAAAACACTTTTACTTTAATAGTATTAGTAGTTTATCTGTGGTAGATATAATATAATTATGTAATAAATGTCGTAAAATCCTACTCGATTTCTGCTGTATAAAAACTAAGTGTAAAAAACATGTCAAGAATGGTTATCAATTGTCAACAAAAAATTCCATAGTTATACAGATCTGAACAGGAGCATATAAGTAAGTAAATATCATACAATATATATAAACTTGACATGCCAACTACATAAATGTATATAATGGAAGGTGACTTAGGTTTTAATATATTATATTATAGTCTCTGAATACGAAGACGTGTGTGTAAATAACATTTTATTTCCGACGATAATAACAAACTGTTATTACTTGAAATATTCTATGGAAATATTCTATGGAGATTGAAACCAGAAAAAAATCTAGTGCAAGCAAGTATCGTTCAAGAACCTAAAAAATCTTTTCTTTAACTCCGTCTCTCTCTCTCTCTGTTTCGTTCTACTAGCTCTACTTTTACTATGTCTCTGTATATAATCCGTCTGTATTTAATATTATTTTAGCACTTGTAGTCTTCATTTAGTACTACGGTTGCCAATCAACTGTTGTTCTTCCAAAGGGTCAATTCAGCAATTAATTACCAGCAATTCAGGTTATTCTTCCAATGAGTATACGAGTGGACTCATGGTTCATAAGTACACGTGAATGTTTTAATGCCTTATCGTTACCTACTGTAGGTAGTAACTAGTAGTAGTAGCTAAATAAGTTGACCGGACACCCCTACTGGATATACTTGAATACTGGTTAATAGGATGATGATTGGAGTACAGTTCATATTAATTATAGTTCGTAGTTTATAAGCATCGTCACTGAAGTATTAAACAACAAGAAAATGCTTTTACCTTTGTAATAATACCCTGCCTTACTAAATATACTTACTCTTAGGTGTCGCATCTCAAATAAGTATACGTCTTAATATAAACACCGACATTCTTACTGTCACTATATAATTTTACGGTCATTGCAATGTTACACTTACTTAGGTACGAATAACAACACTATTATTCATATCATACAGGCAGATTCAAGTTTCATGAGTCAAATCAAACCTTTACATCGTTTGATTCCTGTACACACATTATGCGGTAGTTTGGAAATATGTATACTTGTTTCTATATGCCTCTATGATATAAATATAATGATTTAATTTGGTAAAATGTACTTGTGTTTTTATAGTAGTGTTCGGTATGTATTGGCATCCGTAACCTACAATTCAGTTTTAGCGATGCAATTTTCACTTTTTAACTGGGTTCTTATACTTGATTTTGCTATAAAAATGTTGTTATAGTCACCCGTGTGTGTATATAGCGTAGTAATATGTAAACATGTTGTATGTGTGTAAGTATGTTTATGTCGTGTAGTATAGGTAGTTTTATCATGCAAGTATTAGCATCAACTATGTTGAATAGTAACGGTAAGTAACAATACAGTATCAGCATTAGTATATATAAGGGGGTACCTGGTAATTTAACCTGTATATAAGTATATTATATATCTGTATAGTAGTAGTAGTATTTAGTAGCAGTTTTTACAAGTAAAAATCTATAAAAATCTATTTTGAAATACGACAAACAAAAAAATCAGGAACAATGAATACGTTTCGCACAAGCGGATCCATTTAAAATGGAATCGTTTGATCGTCCTTGTTTGGAAACACGAACCTTACATAGGAAACACAGTATGACGACGACAACGACAACGAGACTATTCGCAGATATATGTATATATATACGTTTATATATAACGATTAGTAGTAGTAATCAACCTAGGGCACTTGGAGACACACTATTATTCGTCCAGCAAAAAATTTCTGTAATATACCGATTTGTGTTTTAAAAGAGTAGACAAATTTGGGTTGTGCGGATCAATCCAAGTGCCCGTAACTACTTATACATATAATAATATATCTACCATATCTCTGATATCTCATCTCTAATTACCTACCTAACATTAATAACTATTGTATTTAGATAATAAATAAATCAGTTCCATTTTTGACAGTTCTAGTTTTGGATCACTGTACACACACATTTGTGTTGATACCAGTGAACCATCACTCCTCAATGTATTACTTTGTATTACAAGTAGAAACAAACAACTAATAAATTCTCAATAGTACAAAGAGAAACAATCACTCAAACCACATTTGACCACGAGTTTCTTATGCCTATAGTAATTTCGATCCAATCATCATTCAATTTACAAATCGTGTGACAAACTGAATCAAATAATAATCTAGAAAACGTACGGAAAACAAATTGTAGCCTAGAATATGTAAGGATGTAGATTCTGTATGGTATACTTAATTTTAAACCTTCTAATTATTTATTTATATTTAAGTTCAGTATGTACACAGACCCCCAATGACAGGGTCACTATTTTTTGCAATACGAAAATTTTTTCCTGACTCGCTGATTTAGCTTTCCTCCTCCTATTCCTTTCTTGATCACTAAATGTTTCCCGTGTATCATTTAATTACTACCGACTGGGAATAGTGGGAGGCATTACTGGGGTGTTTATAAGTACAGAGTATGCAGTATAATATATTTAGGATTAGGTACTTTAAACTCTAGAAAAAAACTCTGGCCATTCTTAGTAAACAATTATGCACTTAACTTAAACCTAAGTCAGACATACCAATAATAGCACAGCACAAGAAAATCCAAGTAACCAGGTAAAGATGGTAATTGTAAGGTTTAAGTCTTTAGGATGCCCAAGTTCCTATAAATTCTGTACTTTTTACAGTAGTGTGTATACCGTACGTATATGTACGTTCAACTTCTTTTCGTCGAACACACATACGTCTCAGGGCGTTTACTAGAAAATTAAATATTTACCTGTATGGGATTCCTATATGCACATTCACTCCGTACGAATTACGCATCAGTTATTCTTTTCATTTACCTAATTAACTATACAATTACTCCTAATTAATTGTTAGGTGTAACTCTTACAGATTCATGAGTTGATTAATCTAAACTAATAGAATTTGATAGTCAAATATATGGATCCGATACTGCAGACTCCATGGAAATGCCCGGGAGTCCCGCGGTAGGCGCCTCAGCTGCGACACTCACGGTAACGTTAACGTTGCATGGAGCGACAACAACGGTGGAGGGGGAGGGCTGTTCCTCTGCAGCTCCAGCTGGTCTACTGGCACTGGCTGAGGAGGAGGGGGAATGAGATGGTGACAGAGATGGAGACGGCGATGGCGATGTGGATGGAGAAGTGTTTTGCTGAGGATCCAAAATCATTGTCATCCAGGGGTGATTGAGAATATCCTCTAGTTGGGGTCGTTCCGAAGGACGCAGCTTCAAACACTGACGAATCATATCTTGGCATTCTAAAAAAATAAAAATACTTCTTTAATTCTCAGTTTTTTGTGAAAAAGGTACTTGACTTGTGTAGGCCCTACTGATTACTCTCTTCTACTACAAAAGATTTCTAGTAGTTTTCTATTTTTGTCTAATTGCAAGCAAAGCATTAACAAATAGTGAATTCGTAATGTGGGAAGATGCTGATGATCCGTGGTGTGCCCATGAAACAATTATGTAAACTCCTCTAGCCATCCCCGCACTATTTACAAGTATTCCTTTTTAATTCTGTTTCATGTTTAACACCTACTAGATCCACTTAGATTAAATGGCAAAGTTTAAAAAACGAGTTTTATTTTCTGCCTATTTCAATTCTCTGTCTGACCTTTTTCCCAATACCGATTCACATTGGTTTTCCTACACGCTATATGCCATAGTGGGATTGTGACAGTGCAACCAACCTAAAGTTATCCTTTACATACCACAACACATCGACTAGACGAGGAAACGGCTCCATTAACTATGAATGACATCAGACGCCAGTCGAGTCAATGCAATTCAATTAGCTAACTTTAGACTTGGTGTGACTTACAAGCAAATTCGCTGCATGAAACTCTCCGTCTCGCCAAAATCAACGAAAAAAATCTTAATACTCTCATCACCTGATACTCTTGCCACGTATTGTACATACGAACATTACTAGAAGGTTTTCCATGTGTACACACAGATAATGTTGTTTTTCTTACAAACTAAATGATTTTAGCTACGTGCTAGTGCTATACACTTTTAATAACAGTAACTCAACGGTGTTTAGAAATCAAAGCAAAGACAGAGCTCATCAGTATGAGAATGTTGAGGCTTATGCAAGAGAAATAAGCTAAAACTCTATCAGTTAAACTACACTCGTTTCCAATGCACAACTGGGTGTATCGTGTATGTATGTCAGTTTTGCGTTCCTTTCTGCTACTTTTGCTGCTACGAGCACACCACAGCAACAACCACTCTGATAATACTTGCTTGTACTATTTATAATTAAAACTGACGTGCAGTGCTATTGTCTATCTCAATCTTTCAGTTTCATCTTACTTGTTGTTTAAGTATATTGCCAATGCAGTAATTATATGTACTTCACTTTCACACTACTAATATCATCTCTTTCGTATTCTTGTACAGCTTTACTTTAAAGATACAGAGTATTACTCCTTACTGTGACTATGACCAAATGTAGGTGAACTGTGAAACGTACGTGTACGTTCATGTGACTGAGGCTGTAATGTTGTTACATCCATCCAAGCCACATAATTACATAGCTAAATCTAATTATAGAATGGTGAAGCCGAGATTTCCTCTAATGAAGCTTTTACTCTAGTTTCATTTTCATCCCTTAATTGCACCAGGAGTTACACATCTCTGTCTAATGGCACCAGCCTCACGGTGCACCATCCTTTTTGATTAGCTTACAATTAGTGACGGCATCAGTTAAATCTTTTGTTTTCCTATTCCGTGCATGTGTATTCCTCAACTGTATTGATTTATGGTTGTGGCTAACAGAAAAAAGGTATTGTGTTATTAGTATTCCAATTGAAACATACCGTGACTTAGTCGGGTCCGGAAACTAATCTCGCCACGAAGAATTTGTTCATCTCGCTCGAAGGGAATGTCTCCTTGGACCATATCATACAACAGTATTCCCAACGACCAAATTGTAGCTTGTCGTCCATAATACTTGCCACAACGGATCCACTCAGGAGGAGCATACACTCTCGTTCCTATAAAGAAAAAAAACACATTCATGAGTAAAATCTTTATAAAGCTAATTGTACTTAGGAATATTTTGCATATTATGTTTATATCTAGAGAGATGTACCCAAGTCAATGTTTGAAGTTGCTACACGTATATTTATGCAAGACACGATTTCGTAGCATTATTTCATTTTAATTACAAAGTCCAAAGACTCAAACGCCGCGTACAACAAGTTTCTAATAAAAAGCGGTGTGTTGGCAAGTACAAATTGTGCCACACACAAATGGCCCATTAAAATTGATGCTCAAGGATGAGTCTAAATCTCATTCATCAAGACCTTTGCTTGCAGCCTCTTAATACTAAAAGTGCTCACAGAACTCCAGTGTTAACTTAGAGCAGAGATCTTTGCTCCACGTACTGCTACCACAATACACGTCGTGTTCCTTCCTATATACATACTTCATGTATAACATGTACATTGCTTAAATTGCTTATATATAGCTTGAAATATGTATATAGATGTCAAAAGCATTTTTCATGTCTGTGTGCATTCTCCAGACACACGAGTTCACTTACATGTAATATTACATACATACGAATGTTGTATCTTTCTACTTGGTAAAAGTTCACACATCGTGAGTATTAATGTGTACAAGAAATAAATACATTAAACTAGACACAAGGAGCAGAGAATTTTAATATATGGCTATAGCCATGCTATACTGCAGTGGGATTATTATTGAATGGTTTCAAACACGTATTAGGTTTAGTTGGAGCTATAACCGGTGAAGAGTTTTCCGTGAACCTTAACTCTCTCTCTAACATAGAAAGAAAAATTTGCTGTGTGAGAAATGGTAGTAGCTTGAGCCTCTATACGAACAAGTTCCATTAACATAGCCTGCTTCTCTAAAGTAAGATTTGATGGAAGTGTAGTAGAGCATAAGCTTAAAGCACATACAGGTTTGTGGGTTGGTTTGGTTCTGGATAGTCGACAAGTATTCCCTTCCCACAGACAACAGCCCAGGTAAATTGAGAAGCTATTATGCCAAAAGAGAAGAGCTGTGTATAAAAGAATGGAATTCATTGAAACGCGTCTTTTCCTATTGCCCTTCCGCCAGTCGTCCTCTTTGAGTACACATTCAGAAACTTATTTACCGACAGCCTCTCTCTCTTTCTTTCTTTCTCTCGTTTCATTCACGTTTCTCGTCTTTTCGGTTAAACCAACTCTCCTGTATGCACCAGTGGACTCCGCCGTCAATATCTTTTCAAATGTCGACCTCGTCGTCCAACTTGTCGAACACGACGGAGTTTTCGAATACTTTCATGAAAACAGTACATGGACGTGTATAATATTGGATTTATAGGATTTTATACATAAGAACATTCCTTTCTTAAAGTGTACTAGCTACAACCGCCTGCAGTTTCTCTCTGGCTTCCTTCATTTTCCGAGTACTGTATATAGAGCAGCATTAAGTGGCAGCAGTCACTCTTTCTTTTCAATAATAAATCTGCTGTCAAAATTTCTCAATGTTCATATCCTTTTTCTTTTACAGCAATCCATCCATGCACTTACATCCAAGCGAACCACTAACTGAAAGATTGGATCCAATAGAACCCACATTTTATACTAAAGCAGTGTCTACGTCTACCTACAACGACAATGTATGGGATAAATAATTTAAACCATAAAACACCTCGTAGAAATTTGACTCTAGACTGGATTTGGTCAACGATGTAAAAATGTGCAATCAGTGGAGCTTACAAATTCCTGATTATGACTTTACCACAACAAATGTACTAAATATGTATATTTGAAATTTTGAAATTCCAATCGGGCAATAAATAGTATCAGTTTGTTGTTGTGTTCCTTACATTGAAGGGCATCGGCTTTTAAATATCGAACACTTTTAGATTATTGTAGGTGGGCTGAAACTATTCGTTGGTGCATCGATAGAAAAAACCCTCAAAGTTTCCCTGATCCGTCTGAAGTCAGCTTAACAATGAGATGCTTGCTGGGTTTACTGCCGCGTCGCGAACAACAATAGTGGAAGACCAAGGTAGTTATAAAGAAGGCGCCGACAGTGCTTAGGAATTTTTAGTCAAAACAAAAGAAACCTTTTCTTGTAAAATCTATATAATATTATGTCTTATTGCCCTAAAATCATGTATAATTCCAACATTCAAGGAAAAAGAAAATAGTTTGAAAGGTAAAGACGATAATAGTAATAATGACGATTAAGTAGAAATATTTGTTCCCTTGGGGGTACACAGTCTGGATACGCGGTGAAGTAAAAGAACATGGCACTAGCTCTGGAAAATTGTAGCAGCATCGCATCACACACAGAGCAAAGTAGTTTGAATCCATATCACTGCAGTCTGCACACGATTTTGTTAACAAAAATTTGGAATGGAAGAGAAGAATGAAGAGGGTAGATCCAATTTGGGAAACTAAATGACGATGCTGATTCTTCTCCGACTACTCTATGGGAACCATATAGTTAGTTAAGTAAAGAAAGAGAGAGAGAGGGAGCAAAAAATCCCGCATTTGCTTCCTTGACTGTATACCATGGACATGAGACACATAGAGAAGAGTACTAAGGATGGTGTGCTGGAGGAAAATACTAAAAAAGGCAGAGAAGGGGAAAATTCCGCATTGAGAAGCCAGTCACGGAATTGAGTAACATCAGATATCAGGAGAGCTGTTGAAAAAGTTGCCGGGCTTTTCATCCACTAAACTCTCCACTTGTGCCACATAAACTCTCTTCTCAAAACAGGAGCAAACAAGTTAGAAAAGACAGCGTTGAAAATTCCGAAAATGTTTCTACTATGATGAGGAGCAAAGACAAGGTACATGATTACCTAGTAATATCCGCACTACATGTACAACTACAACACATAACCAAAAAGTACCAATGCATTTACTTTACTTTTACAGCATATATAAAACTACAGATATTGATGCTGCTACAATCCATTATTTCTGGAAAAATCCACTTCAGTAGTGTCATGAGATGACAACACGATGCAGTACGTTGTTTAGAGACAGACGAAATGTCCGTGTAAAGTCAATGCAACTTTGTCTAGGGACATTCACACACATGATTTTACAAGAGAATGCCAAATACAGTTTTACAACACAAGGAATCTCCGCCGCCGGCATGGAAACTAGTTTGCGGCTCTAGAAAAGAATACGACACAAAGATTCAGGCGTTTACCTCTATTTATGTAGCGTGGGCACCATGTCTGCCAACTTTTCAGTTTACTCTGATTCGAACAACTTTCAGTGGGGAAAATAAACTTTTCGAAAGTACTAACCCTGTTGAGTCATACATTCTATTTCAACTTTGAAATGGAATATTTCCACAATGTGTGGGCCACTGAACAGTAATCTACTGCACTGTGCTAACAAAATTGCTATAATATAAGTATTTTACATAATATAAAAATCTTCATTCTTCACCATTCTCAAGAGAACATGAAGGAATATCAAATCTACATATAACTTAAATTAACCTATACAGCATACTGTAGCATTATGCACACAAAGAGTATTAAATCTAGTATAAAAATGTGGAAGACCCCAGAGAAAAAGCTTATGAGGGAATTTCCACAAGTGAAAAGATAAATAAGAAGGCTAGTGAGCAAATAATGTAAAAATCGTGTACAGTAATATTCCTATTTCCATGCGTCACGTGAATTCCTAATGTCAGAAAGTTTTTAAACATTCATCGCTCTTCGCAGATAATTAATTAAAGTGTAAATGTTTCTTATCACCATCAATGAACTACATGAGCATTCACATGACAAAGTCCTTCCTGAGTACATCCGTCCAGTAGTAATGTCGTAATGCGGTTTCAACACAAATTTCCATTCACTAAGCAATAATATTGATGAGACTACTTCAAAATGAGAGCGACCTAAGATTTAACCCGAAAATGTTTCCCTTATCTCTTCACTTGATACGACAAAAGAAATATAATACTGAATACTTAAACTAACATAAGTCATCCGAGTTCATTATTTTCAAATCCATATCCTTCAGAGAATATCAGAAATAAATACTACTATGTAAAATCTTTATCTGCGAAGCGCATTTACGTATTATATTCGGCCTACTAGTTATAAGTAGTAAAATACTAGTAAATGAATAATACTTGTTAATCCTGTGAGATAACAAGAAAAGATGAGTTGTCAACATACACAGCGTATTATTCATATTACGAATGAATTCTTGTTGGAGACAGACACACATGCACATCTCTTATCTGTGTAGTAATATTGCATTAACACTTGCACTCCGAATGAGATTAGTGTGTCTTTTAATCGTTTCTCTACTCAGAGTCCTTTGTACCCCACACACCAAGTTGCACTTTGTTATTAGCACTGACTACTGTGAAACAGCCTAACTCTGTAAACGACTGTAAGACTTCGTCATCATCATCATCATCAGTATCATGTTCAGGTCATGTTCTTATCACCTTCGTTCCCACACAATTCCTACAACTTCCAATGCATTTCATAATTGCATATTACGAACATTTATTACGATTAGTATATGACAGACTATGATTTTCCTTAACAGAAACATACGGCACAACTGGACTCTTGTGAATACTTTGCATTTTACTCATCCTCAGCACTGCGTGAGTGTTATCTCAACTCAAAAGGGCAAAAGTTAAATTATCAATAAAATATTTATTATTATACACGTCGATTTAGGTAGCTCCGAGACAGCAGTGATATGCGATACTTGTGTGAATGTATTTTCCAAGAGTGCACAGACACATAATCTAAATCTATATCTACCTTTGAACGGTTATTAATGACCAGAGACGATTTGAATAATATTTTATTTTTGGGAAAATCATTAAAGCAAATATCCCACGGTCGTGTAAACACACAGACCTGGTTGTCAGTTCAGACATATAAATATGAATACGTAAGTACAGACAGCCGAGACGGACAAACCAGACTGAATATAAATAAATAATAATATGCCAATGTGAAAATTACGTAAGCAGTGCCATTATATTACTACACTGATTCGTGTACTATGCCCCATGTACTTATTCTCTACACTCATTTCCCATTATCACTATCGCAACATGGTGTGTATTACATTTACACTTTGCACTGTACACAAAGAGAGACAGACAAGTTCTAGTTTTGAGCACGGTACTACTGCTAAGTACTACAACCTTTATTAGTTAATTGAGATACAGCTACTTTGTAAAACGCTGCCAAACTAACAATAAACTACACGTAAGAATAATATTAAATTGTGTGTAGAAATGTGCAAAGTCTTCTATAGAACAAGCTACATTCATAATAACAATATTATCATTACACAGTATAATTACTATAGTACAGTAGTGCTATGATATTGTATGAATACAACTACCAATAAGTATCACTATAGAGTCTAACCGTATAGTGCATAGTAGTATGAATGCACTTTTAAAAATCTGTACACACTTGTTCTTGTTATGTTGCTATCTTGAGGTCTTTGAGCTTTGCCAGTGAAAAACCAGACTGGAGGTGTCTCATGCAGAACCAGAGAGGATGAGACTTCGAAAGCACGCGGAGAGAGAGCAAAGAGAGGGATGGCCAGGATAGCAGTTCTCTTTCTTTCTGCCAGTATCCCATTCCACAATACAACTACTACGACTACGACTACAAAGTAGTTAAAGTTCAGTTTACTTTATCAAATGCATTACTACTATTGGTAGTGGGTCTATATTTTAGATCGTCGTTTAGCAAAGCACCTGTGTATATAGAGATACAAAGTAATAATAATGTTTTGTATAGTTTTTTAGCTTTCGCACAGACAGACAGCTTATCTTCGCTTATGTTTATATTATACAGCAAGAAAAGAGGAATGAGGGACAGAAGCAGACCAGACACTGGCAGAAAGACCACCATTGCCAATAAACTTTATATAATGGAATCCTCTCTGTGAACAGAAAATCATATCTAAACAAGAGGATGTTGTGGAAGACAGGGTTAACTTAAGTGAATGCAACGTAGCGTAACTATTTGCGAATGATAATCATATCGTATTATTACCTCTTTCTCTCATTCTCTGTCTGTGTGTGTATAGCTGGGAGTAGAGTACAGGTGCATTACACAGAAAAGAGTGCTATGTGCTTCTGTACACTTATAAAGCTGTTCCGTCCGACGCCGCAGACGGAGACCCACACACACTCACACACAAATCTCATTGTGAGTTGAAAGACGTTCGTTGTTGTTGCTGTGAGTGTGGGAGCCGACAGTTACGTTCAACAAGACTCAAAATTTCCACTCTTCTTCGTCGTGATAAGAGTCAAAGCGTTTTACAAGTAAACCTTACAATGAACAACAATAAGTTAAATATCTGCACACAATGCGGTTGTTCGGTTTTTCTGTGAAATAGCAACAGTCTCTCGCGATGACGACGACGATGAGCCAAGCAAGGGAATAAATAATAATCCTATATAGGTAGTTGTACTAGTATAGGATTATTCTCTAGATATTATAATATAATAATATATTACATAAAAAGTTAAACATTAGCAAAGTATGTGAGTGTGTGTGTTATAGGATACAGAAGGAGTACCTACTTATTATATTATAAAGCTATAGAAAGAATGACTTGACTATACAAAGCAAGTCAACGTGGTAGCATGCAAAAGTCCACCAACTTCTTTTTCACTCTTTAGCAAGAATTTTATAACTTGATGAGCTATGCCATGACCAAACACTCTGATCATCAGAATGAGAGTCTCATCATCATCCTTCTCACAATAAACTCACAATAAACGACTTACGACGCAGATAGCGATAATACGTGTGTAGGTACGGGACATATAAATGCAGCAGGTAGATTTGCTAATATTATTATTAAGGTTCTACGTTGTGTGTGAGTGTTGTGTTATGGACGGAGCTACAGCTACGTCGTTGTTTCTCTGAATGCACGTTAAAGCTGAAGCCACGCTACAATGTAATGTACTAACTGCGGCAGTCAAGGCCGGTTATCAATTCTTCTGTGAACTCTAGCCCAACTCCCTTGAACCACCTTAAAATCCCTCTTTGCGTCTTATTTCCACTTCTTTTGATTCATTAGCAAAGCCACTACCAGAACTACACACCTGATTTTATGCAGTAGTGTATACGAGTATGGTGCAAGGTGTGTGTTCGTGTGCATGTGTTCATGTACTAAGGCAACAATAATGATCCATATTGTTATTACTGTGTGTAGTATGTATTTCGTTTCATTATGTTATATTGTTAAATATGCTTTAAATGCTGGTTTGCAACTTACAACTTTACTTTCTTAACAGATTTTACTTTCCTCATCCGAAACATCGTCATTCATTCATTGAAACTTGAGCAGTTCAACGCATTTTACAGAAAGATTCATCCGTTTGTCTTTTTATTGCACTCCCCCTGAGCTTCATACGAGAGTAGCTTTATTCTCACATGAACTATCTCACAGCATTATTTCTTGTGCATGAGTTTTATTACTAGTTCTTGCAGGTAGTGCCCTCTTTTCCTAATTTAATTAGTTTTATGAATGATTACTGATATTACTTGACGTTTATTATAATTTTATGCATTCCTCTTAAATTCGCAAATGCTTTTGTGCACAGCGAAAGGAAATTGCTCCATTAAACCTACCTGACCTGTCTGAGTTGCGTTTACTACTACTACTACCACTACTGAGCAAATAAACTGGACTTTGAAGCAATCAGACGACGTATTCCTACACACATAAAATGGAAAAAATAAAGAAGCGTCTATGGAATTTTCCAGTTGAGTTCACACTGTGAAATAAACACCTGATGATACCGTGAGACATCAATGACCAAGGAAAGTGCTTTTTACAACAGACAAGTCGTCCGGTTGTTGTTGGTGGGTAGCAACAGAAAAATGTTAGCAAATATGCTAATTATTTAACTTAAGTAGGCACTACGTAAGCAGGATCACACAGTCAGAACTAAGTACTTACGCATGGAGACCCAGACAAGTGTTTTTGTACAGTACGACCAGAATGAGTTTTAAAATAAAATTACAAAGCGCAACGGAATGAGAGAGAGAGATAGGTGAGACGTTCCAAGTTGTTCTATAAAGGAAGACAGACGAACTCAGAGATAATTGAGACACACAAAGAGAGAGAGAGAATAATAGAGGATTGATGAAGAAGATGAAAAGTATAACACTTGATAAAAGTCGGGGTCGTCGAGCCGAGGCTCTTGATGAAGGAGACGACCTTGTAGGTATCGTATGGTGAAGTTGCAAAGTTTTGCTGAGTGAAATTTTTCTCATGCTCGCATCAGGCAAACCAGACAGGTGCAGCATGGCAGATCACCATATCAATAGCCTTGCTCGACCTGGACTGGACTAGTCGAATCGACTTAAAAGTAGATATACATACATTCATTATACATAATAATATAGACATAGCCAGAAGCAACTAATCCGACAATTTATCCGTCTACTATGTACTCACAAGTTAAATTTATTCTTCTCTTATTGTCTACTCTGCTTACTTCTTACGATTTGGACATAACACAGAGATGCACCATGTTTTGTTTCAACAGTCCTTCTCTTCCCCATTCAATGTGCTCCTACATACGCTCACAAATATCTCAACTCGTCCTCAGCCAGTCTCACTCACTCAACACTCAGACTCAAACTCATCTAACCAAACGAGTACTATAGCTTGTTCGTCCAACATTCAATTTCCTTTTATTTCAACACACAGTCATTACACATAGACACAAGTTAGTATGTGTTTTGTATTTGTGAGCACCTACAACGTGTAACCAAGAGCCAAGAATGATGTACCCTGTAATCATGGGAATATTATAGGTATACCTGTATTATATATTGGTAGAAATGTTCGAACAGCATTTTTGACTATACCCTACACCTTTATAGAGATCATCGCTCGCAAGGTCGAATTCCTGCCGCAGATACCAATACAAAGTGTAATAAAACTATAAAATACTAGTGCAAGGGAAATGTATGTATGTGCAGGTAGCCACACTACCAGCCACCAACAAACCCACTATACGACTAACGAGTATCTGTGGAGTAAACACCTACCACCTCTCTTAAATATTTTTCGTCTGCAGTAGAAAAATTATCATCACGATTTCACGGCCTCAGTCTGAACACACAGTCTCAACTAATTGAAATTCCAATGGAATTTGCATTCCCACAAAACACACCGCAAACCAGGAAAGAAATAATTATTTTGATATAGTGTGACTGTCACCATGAGGTGTGTGCAGGTATGCTCTAGTTTCGATTTCAATTAGCTGCAGCTATAGAGAACTACTGTAGCAAATTTTCTGTAATCGTATGAACCTACATACAGGCAGCTTTCTAGTAGTTATACTACTAAAGTAAATCACACTATCGCGCAACGTTGTTAAAGCGTTCTCTTGATAAAGCGAACGAATAAAATTATAATTTTTTTACATGCCATAGTTTAATATTCTACATGGTAATAATATTTAATATCTATATAGCAATATGCAAACACGTAAAGAACATTTGTCTATTGTGGTGTATGTGTTTTGTTGAGAGAGGTGAGAAATATCATGATGATTATTACTGAGCTGGATGCATAAGGTAGGTCAAGTTATGCAATCACAATAATAATTATTATTATGTAGACAAACCGTCAAGTCTCATGAAAGGAATGGAAATTTCTACATAGCATTATTGCATTCTCTTTAGGCACTGTTGCTAGTTTTCTTGCTGGCATCATAATACTGTAATGCAGTTATATAGGAGCAGTAACAGTGAAGACTACTACAGATACAGACGCACGGCATATTATGCACAACAATCCAATCCCCATCGAGAATGACAATGAGAAAGTTGAGACGCATCAACACATTCAAATAGAACTGCCTACTTTACGAGGTTACGAGTAATAAATAGTTAACACGTAATAGCTCATGTCTGTTTACTTACTGACTGCAGGAAATTAGAGGGAATTAGATGAGCAGCTTAATGAGTACGTTGTGTTTCAAATGTTATACTAATACTTAACTAACTACCATTCACATCAACCTAATGTACAAACACACACAGAAAGAACATCACTGCACTTAATGCTAATTGCATTTTTACGATGGAAATCCTCTCCTTGCTTTACTAATGCATTTAGGCATATACATAATATACCCACACCCATATATAATATTTAGCTGTGTACATACCTAATACCTATATATTAGATTACTAGTAAATTCTCAAGAAAGGTTACAAGTCTCCTATCATCATTCACTGCTACTGTAATGTGTAACATAGCCCATACAGACAGAATTCGAAGTGTGTTTAAAATGCCCGATAAGACTCATTCAGAAATGAATGCCAATGAAAAGAAGCTCACATCGTGAATAGTCGTAGTAGAAATAGAATAGGCATATGCACACACACACATACATAAAGAGAGATAGTACACACTACAAGGATGCTACACGTAATAACATCATCATCGCCAACTCATCAAATCTGTTGAAACACTGCCACCTCAGATCAGATTGGCAAGAAAGCCAAGAAGAACTCACAGCAGCCAGAAATCTTCACATTCACTAAACTTCGTTCACGAATCGCAAGACAGACAAGAGATGAAGATGCAGATGTCATGTACTTTGTACTTTAACCCTTTCATGTGTCAACCCATAACAACAACATACAAACTAAACATAACGTGCATAAATACTTACATAGTAGCTCTCATTGTATAATCAGGATGTACGCATTTGCAAATAAATCAATAATATAACACTAGTTCTTGTTCTAGTAAGTAAATGTATTCACTCAGGGTTACCTACAGAACCTGAAGCAATAGAAAAAAGAGAAACAGTTGAATGTGAACGTACGACTACTCATTCTGTATGCACATCAACCTATTTGCGTCGCAACCAACCCATTGTAATTGCAAATACGTACAATATGTGGATAAAAGTGACGTCCAACTAATTGAGTAAGCTGCACGTGAAAACATTCAAAGTTTTACAATATAAAAAGACAAATTTGGCTGTCTCCTTGACAAAACTGTAACAGGACGCATTCCTAAACATAGTACTCTACCCGCATAGGTACATGTACACAAATGTACACAATAAATACACGGACGACTGTTGTACTGAGAAAAAGACATGGACACATACGGACTTGAGACAACAAGCTACAACTGCTATTATTGCATTAGCTTTCAAACAAATGATTGCACCACACTACAATTCAATAGAGCGAAAGTTCGTGTAAATTGAGAAAAGCGTCCTGTCTGGACTACATTATAAGGTGAGTGGTTCGTGTGTCTATTGGCCGCTTAGGAATTCATTGGAGCAAAGAAATGTCGATTTAGTCCAGTCCGATCGATAAGATTAAATGCAGTACATGCAGTATTAGTAAACACAATTGTTCATACAGTACGTAGTAATACCTACAAAAGTAGCACGTTTCCCATTTCACGGTTTTCAATGTTTCTGTTTGGGCTTATTACGTCAAAGGAAACCTTGACCGTTACCGACTAACTCACTTGTGTACAGTTACGTTTCATATTTGAAACACATGAACCAAACTGAGCTAGCTCTAAGACATTACATCGCACACACATACTCATACACAGGGAAAAATACCAATACATAAACACACGCTACAGAAACTCTACCCACTACTGTTTTGTTGTTTGAATTTCTGATGAAGTTTTCGAGAGTTCAATTTTGTCATGCAGACATTGTATCATTCTACTTTCGGCAAACCAATTCCACTGCATTATGCAAATGTCGCTAAATCACATATAAATAATATTCAATCACTTCACAGTTTTTTCTACTACGAAGTCTGTGAGTGATTGTCGGTAGATTCACTAAACATACGTATGCATTATTTATATGAGTATTATTCAGACAGTGATGGCAGTATCTACAGCAGATAAGCATCACTTACTCAATACACCATGATACTACGTCGTAGTAGCTTTGATAAATTCACCGTGCTTATTTTGCTACTTTGTTTATTTCGTAAAATTTATTGACCTGACCAACACTCCTCCACCAGATGGTAAACAATGACAATACAAATTAATATTTAACGGAATTTTAAATTATCTGAAAGTGTCATTATAAAATTTACAATGAGAAAATGTCATTTATGCAAATATACAATTTATAAATTCCCCGAATGAATTTATAGGGATGGAACTGTACCTGTTATAAATTTAAAAGTCTTTGAAAATATTACAGTGGATTTGTTGCTTGAGTAAGCATAAGTAAGCAAATGGATTAGAGATACTAGAAAGTAGAATAAAAACCCCGGTCGTCTTTGTCGCCGTCATGAGTAAAAAATTCCATGTCACACAGCACACAGTGTATCTGGAAATGTACATACGAGGTTTCATGTGATAACGAAATATTCCATTACAGGCCAAACAGACGAAGAGCATCGCAAGAGGAGAATAATGAATCTCTCGGCGTTGTGTTGAATTA
This sequence comes from Pogonognathellus flavescens, assembly GCA_019776165.1. Classification (NCBI taxonomy): domain Eukaryota; kingdom Metazoa; phylum Arthropoda; class Collembola; order Entomobryomorpha; family Tomoceridae; genus Pogonognathellus; species Pogonognathellus flavescens. Next base: position 112,681 of record JABASD010000136.1, read on the forward strand.
ATAAGCAAGAAATGTCGACTACTACAAGCAGAATAAGATGAAGAAGAAGACGACACAACCAAATGCGGACGGTAGAGAAGAGTCTGTTGTCATTTCCAATCTTAACGACCATCTCTGCACTATGGCCATACAGGACGAGGCAACAAACCAAAAAAAGAAAGTTTTATTAAAGGACAGATTTATTGAAGATGCGGCTACGCTTTATTATACCTTTGAAATATTCACCCTTTGCTTTTTGTCATCTTAAAATTCGATTTAACTTTCAAGTGAACCTACGCATGCACCTATGCCTCGTCGCTACACTTGACTTCTTGTTGCTCACCATTGTGTATTTACATTTACCATATGACTCATAATCAGTCATTTACTGGACATAGAAAACGTTTTGTAATAATAATGGATAGAGAATATAATTTAGGTATAGGTATAGGTATGTAAGTACGTAGCAGAGATAAATATAATATATGTAGATATACTACCTACAGACTTTTATACATTAACAATGCATTCGCTCACTTGACTTGACTATCAGTTCATGTATATCTGAAATCAGTCCACCATTCCAACAGAAATGACCTAATGAACTCTGTTTACACTCAGGCGACACACCTTTCTTCCCCTTATATAAATAAATCAGACTTTTTATATCCAAACTTCATTTATTTCTATTCATATAAAGTCGTGGATGTATATATATAATTGTGATGTGCATTACAACACTCATGGCATCTAAATTTACTGCGTAAAAGCATTCCATTCTATTGAAATTTCAAAATCTTTTTTCCATATCGCATTTTTTCGAGGGATTGAAAACATTCTTATGAATCCAAAGGTACAATGGTGTACTTATGGATTACTTTAAATTCCCTGTGTGCTTGGGTACCTACTTAATCTACCTTACTATTCCCGAGGATACAAATGCTTACGCAGTAGAAGTACATACAGTAGTTTTTCTCTAGAAAAATGCATCTTTTTGTTAGTTCTGTGGATTAGAAACGTTCTCGGAAATATTGTTTGGCTTTAATCTGGAAACATGAATGAAACAGAAATACGTAGTCATTAGTTGAGACTGGGAAAAAGAATTATGCACTGGTTGTGTATATTTACAAACAAATTCCACATACCAAGAACATGATGCGTACATTTATTAGTACAAACCTGAAAAAACCATTATTATTATTATCGCTGTGTAGTTTTTGTTCTTTGAAATGCAGGTAAGCACAACTATTAGTATAACTACTGCTGTTACACTAGACAAGTAATGCATTAAAATCCCAGAAACAGAAAGAACCTTCTAGTTGTCAATCAAAGTGGAATACGTCCTTCTCAGAGAGGTTCCCATTCCCCTTGCATTCGACCCTGGTCTTCGTCTTCCTTCACAACTTTGTTTGACTATAACTGTTGTAGCGCTCTACACTAAAAGTTTAACTATTTGCATACAACTACCATTAAATACTATTTCGCCATCAAAACCTACACTATCGTTTATAATGTATTTTTACTGTGCAAATGTCTACTTCTCTCCTGACGTGTATTATTCCATTCTGTCTCACAGTAATAATCTTACTATACAATTCTCTGTTGCTACAACATGAACATAACCCAACAATTCCATTAAATTATAAAATGACTTATGTTTATCTTTTTGTATGTCAGTTCACATATACATACACATACAAGTGCTGTACAAATGCCAAAGAAGTTATTGCGAAAGCCTTTCGTGTAACTAGCAATAAGTAAACAGCTGATGAATTTGACAAAGATCGTAAATCCCAACTCAAGGAGCGACTTCAATTCTGAACTAATTTTTCTGTATGCAAAGAGAACCGCGTAGGTAGTAAGGAATGCATTCGTATATCATACGCAGTGGAATAATTAGTGGCACATCAGAAAAATTATCCCTAGTTATTATTGTTGTTGATCGAGAGTAAATATAATAATATGAGTGACCACGCTTTGTATCAACATCAACAAGCAAAAGCAAGGCGTGACTGATTCACTTGAAAATAAGTCCTGCATGTTTTGAATTGAGAGGCAGAATATGGTTTGGGTACAATATGATGTTGATGAAGAAGCTATTGAACGATAAGAGTCGTTAGTACTGACTGAGTGGAGTGTTTTTATTATGATTCTCCACTATGGTTCCATGTTGAATGAATAGAATACGGACTTATTCGTCTTTATTTACATTTTTGATAAAGGCAGAAAGTGAACTCTGAACGACACACAAAGTAAACTTTATACTTGTACTAGACAAGAATTATTATAATTTTCCAATACATTCAGTTTAATATACTGCCTACAATTTTCAGCTTAGAACGAGTAAACAAAATCAACGTTTGTCAACAATCTTGTTTTCCTCTTCCTATACATTACTTTTAGTTTGTACATACTCTGCTATTTATATATTTGTAATAATATTACTACTTGAGATGAGACTGAAACTGCGTTTTTCGTACTCAAAAGTGTTTATGTCATTATAAAGTGTTAAAGAAACGCAGTGCATTTAGCAGTTAAAAACTTGAGAAAACTAACAATATAAGTTGTAGTTCCGTCTGTTGTGTGTGTGGCAATAATTGACTGTACAATTAATGATCGCACACAGAGAGAACTACTGCAATTACAGATATAGCACAACTCGTAGCATTATCAATTATCATCAACTCGATTTCACGTCGTGCCTATTGTTTCTGCAGTTTCTGGAGCATATAATAGCATCAAGTGATAGTTAAAAGTTAACTCGAACAATTCCTTTCCTATTCTCCTTGACTTGGGCTTGGGAGACTTGGGAATCGTAAACAGACACAGGGTGAGAGAGAAAATTGACAAGAATGCTCAGCATTACAGGATGATGCAATAACAGCACCGTGAGAAATAAAATCCCAGTTAGATTTGCGTATGCAATTTAAGAGTTTTGCCAAAGGTAATAGTACCAAGTAAGAGTAGCAATCTGAACGACTGTATAAAGACAGCTTCTTGTGTTTCTACGCGTTAAGATTAGCTCTCTAAGCTGTTTCACTTTGACCGAGTAAATGAGGTTCAATCAAGTTGAGACTTTCCTATACAACAACACTACCAAGTAATGATGAGTGGAAAACCCGTCGTTTTGGACTTTGCATTTACATCGTCGTAGTATTATACTAATAGTACCCCACTGCATGCACACAGACAGTCAAGTGATTGTGAGTGGAATATTATACAAAGTACACGAACTATATACACGGCATTGCATTGCATGTATATTATTATTGCCTTGCCTTGAGATGATTGTACTCAACTCCACAGTGTATCTGTACTTAACTCTATCAAAACATTACTCCGTCTGCACTAATATGATTTTCTTCCATATCTATCATATTAAATTTAACAGTGTACTTATGTTGTTGTTGTGTATGCTACGTAGACTACAAGAAACGTTGTTTTGTTCCTTGTACTCTGTACGTTGTAGACGCTATACTAAATAGTCGATTCGTCTTGTGTGTAGTAGTCTCTCTGTTTTGTTGTTATAATAATATTGTAGATAAGTTATATTATGTTGACATACTACATGGAAATACATATAATATATAGCAAAGCTATAAATACAAAATATAATATGAGTGCAGTACACAAAGAACTGTACATAATATCGCTAACGTGTACAAGAACAGTACGACGTACAAGAACAGCCTACTCACAATATGAAGCAAGGAGGAAGTCACGCGAAAGATACTAAGAACCGTGACGTCAACATCCCATTGGAATTCTCAAACTGAGCATATCTATCAGAACACAAAGTGTGTAGATAATACAAGCAAGAGTGCATACCTTTCTGTTTTAAATACTTTTAAAATCCATCCACGAGTTTCTTACGACATAGTCAGTACTAATAAGTAAGTAGTTGTAATATTATACAAACAAACTCATCATCCTCATATTGTATTATTATCAGAGTTGGCAATTTTTGCACTTTTCAAAGAATTTTTGTTGAAAAATGAAAAATTGGAAAAATAGGCAAAATATTGAAAAATAGGCAAAATTGG
>JABASD010000137.1:0-116495 GCA_019776165.1 Pogonognathellus flavescens
AACATCTAAATTGGTTTTTTGAAAGTATTATTCATTTTAAAATCTATAATATCAAAAACCACTAAACTCATCCATTCCCTCCATTCCCACTACTACTAGCACGTTACAGTCTCACTACTGCACTAACAACGCGTTCCTGTCCCACCACTGCAGTACCATAATTTTTGTGGACAGACGACAGACAGACAGACAGACATCATACGCATTCTTATAAAGTACCTGACGGCACTTAATAAACCATTTGCAACGGTGGAATAAAGTATCGTAAGGGTTTTATGAACTAACTAGGTTAACTTAACACCAACTGTGACTTCATCAGGTCCACTTGCACAACACAATGTGTGTTAGTAGTAGTGTATAACTAATCTGATTAAATATAATATTTAAAAACAAGAAAATTGTCTTTTTTCAAATATCCAAACATCGTCCGTCTCCCAATTCAAAAGTTGGCGGCCATCTCTTTCAAGACGCAGTGTACTGTTCAGGCTGTAATGATACAGTCAGTAGTTAGTCTAAAAAGTCAAAGTTAATCCAGAAAAACATGGCGGACACGCTAAACTAAAATATAGCATACGCATACGGAGTGTATTTACAACGGAGCATGTGTTATTTTAGTCTTCGCTAAACTACCTCTCTCTCTGTATTACGTTACGTGTATAAAGTTTGAAGCCTTTATCTCAAAACGTTCTTGAGTTATTGTGCATTGCATACAGACGGACACACAATCTATTCGCATAAAGCATCTTACGGTACGTAAAATACGTGATAAACGTTGTTATAACCTAATTTAAAAGTCGTCACTTTTACCAGTTATAGTTGTAAGTTTTGTAAGTGACGCAACCCACGGCTCACTTTTTCTCTGCTGTGCTTGGGCGCCAGCCAACCAATACATTCCTTAATCCTTAGTTGTGAGCGTCAGGTCACCCAACTCGGGTGCCCCACATCCATACTCCATACTTACGCCGTTACGCCATTCACCATTTTCCTCCTGTAGCGGAGAATCTCCATCGGAGATTAGAAGATCTAAGTTCAGATCACACTCAGAAACATTAGATAATTAAATGGCAAGTTTCCAGAAGAGAGATCCTGAACCTCACGACGAAAAATTTAAAGAACTTCTGGCTTCCCACGGAGGAAGTCCTCTTATGGTAAGACATATTTTCATTTGACATTATTGACATACCTATAAAATTACAATTTAGATTAAAGTGTAAAAACAAAATAGCTAATTAATACGATAATTATGTCAGAACAGAACAGATAGCCGATGTGTCTGGTCCAGCGAACTATTTTTAAAGCATAGGTTAACTTTAACTCACAATTAGTACCCGTGTTTTAGTTGATGTAAATTATGGCGAGAATTGATTTAATTTTTGAAATGTACATAGGTTTTTGACGCTTTCATGGATTATTGCTCATACCACACTGACCTGTTCGGGGCTGATTCCAGCGCAAGGTTACAGGTAAAATCAACTACGGTTGCCAATTTATAAACATTCTTTTGACTTTTATTACTTTTCTCACTCGAAGCATAATAATTGTGTTGATTTTACTTTGTATAGGAATTTTCTTACGTTTTTAACAAGTATAATAGTCGGTGGAATGCCAGAGGTAAGAGTAAGAATTTACTCACAATTAGTAAAATATTTAATATTTGAATTAGTTAATTAATTGCAGTATCATTTGATTTGTTAAGTACAAAGTGCAGTAGAAACATCAAAACTAGTTGTTTATGACGAAAATATACAGCAGCGTGTGAGAAGACAAGCTCTGCTGTATGAGAGATTTATCCAATGCTCAAATGTTGAAATGCATGCGTCTGAAGAAAGTTTTGCGGACACTGGTAACGAAGACGGAGACCAATTGAGAAGATTCGCTCGATATCACAAGTTTTTCCAACAGGAAAATGTTGAAAGTTATGGTGGTGGTAATGAGGACAGAGATCAATTGGAAAGCAATTTCCAGGGGCCTGCTCCAAATCCATTGATGATGGTACCCTACAACTTGGAACCGGCGCAAGGTATCATGCTTCACCCTGGAGGACCACAAATGTACCGGATGCCGTTTATGTCCCCACCAAATGGACTCCCGAATCATGCGGGGCCACTACATTTTTATTCTCCTCCTAATGTTAGGTATGCACCTGTTGTTCCAGCACCTGGTACTAACGAAAATGTATTAATCCCGAATTGTCCTGCAGAACATCAGCAGCAATATCAAGGTGGGCCTAATATACAATATCGAGAATAGATATATTGTATTTACTTTAACGCAGAATGCTGATTAATTGATACAGTAGTTCATTTTTTTTGAAAAGTATTGTTTTTCAATTTAATTACTATTTTTGACAAACTTAGACGTAGCATTTAGCATCATCTTGGTAGTATTTTATACCAATAAGATTAGTACTATGTAGCACATTTTTTAATAAAAATTCTGTTTCAAGTTAGTATAGTGTTAGTAGTCTTGTCGTGAAAAATTGAGGAAAGTTTTTAAAAATTGAATATTAATTAATAGGCACTTAGAAATAAAATTAGTCTAGTAGGTGAAAGCTCATACTCCGTTGTGTAACTACACTGCGTTGTGTAATTGAGACAAACTGGTAGTTTAGTGTACGCTATTAAATAACGTTTAATTTGATTAATTCAATTGTATTGTAATTGTAATGATGTTTACATGGTATATTAAGTTCATGTTGATGTAATTAGTTATGGGCATTCAGACAGCATAATATTAATTAAATGTTTGATCAGACTACTTAAACCTCTGATATGGTTAAAATTAATAAATATTAATTTCAGCATATAATATTTATATTATTTATATGTAGTTTACAATATGTAAAATTAGTCACATTAGTCAGTAGGTTTTCTTTTTGTAAAATCAGGCGATTTAAAAAAAATAAAATTGTTAGAAAAAGTATTCTGAGTGTAAAGTAAACCCCACGAATTCTTGCAGTATTAATAACTTTTGTAAAATACCTGTAAAGGTGTTTCATTGTCACCCGCACACTGAAATTCGCATTTTGTCACAAATTGTCACGCAAGTCTTCATTATTGCTTCGATCCTTCGGCAGTAGAGTAACATGACATAACATGACAGTACTCGTTGTCCAGTGCAACCTTCTTTAGTCAATAATTTAATTTAATTCAATTTGATTTTAGTCTACAATTTTATTCTTTAACAAATAAATGTTATAAACACTATTTAAACTGTGAGTACAATGTTACAGGTGCAACCCTTGCAGTCAGAATCTCTTCGTCTGTCAATCAAACGAAACAAAGGTCGATATTTGTAAAATAATAAAATGGATACAAGAGAGAGAGATGCTACCGTAAAACACAATCATAGTCATGATGATACAAACAAAGGTGCAGAATCGGTTAAATCTACCGAACCCGATAATTCAAGTCGAAGTCGAAACTTCATTGATTGGATTTGCTTTCCGTCATTTCCAGGATACTGGGTCTGGGCCTTGTGTGCTGCATTGTTTGCTCTATTAGTTACCGTCATCGTTTATAACCAAATTCAGAGTCAGCCACCAAATCCAAGGAAGGTAGATGAAAACTTCGGATCATTGAAAGGTGTAACAGCATTTCTCCCTTTTCCTGCATGTAATATCACAAGTGATCTTAAAGGAGAGATTGCAGTTCAAACTCGCGTGTATACGCAAGACCATTTTCTTCATACTTCGGTGCAGATATTGGCACAGTTTTTTACGACAATGAATTACAGAATTATTGACCCGAATTTATTGAAAGTCAAGGCCAATGATGCTTGTATGTTTACTACTGTAAAATGCATAAAAAGAAAATTCAGAAAAACTTGTCTAAATTGTTGCACGTATAATATTTACCATTAACCATAGGAATTGTGTTTTCAGTGTTCGGAGAAGCAATCAACACACTGCATCAGAGGATATTAACTCGAAGATTAAGTACCACAACTCATGATTTCGAAACACCTCTAGATCACAGAGATTTTATTCAAACAGACGATCATAAATGCATTTGTTCATCGGCATTATCGGAATGGAGCTTTGTTTCCTTAAAATTCATAACATTTGATTCAGATAAATCTATGCTTGACAAAGTCGCTCACATAAGAAAGAATTCTACTTTCGATATTTCTATCCTACCTGCAATTCCAAGAACAGGCATTATTAATGCTACAAAGTATACCTCTTTCACCATCAAGAATTTAAAATGTCCAGGTAATCTTTGTACTCTTCTGTTTGTTTGTGGGTCATTTTCTTAATAATTGTTCGCTGCATACTTTCATATGTAAATCTGTAAATGTAAGATGTTCAAAACCGTATCGAAGGGCGCATCTAGGATTTGGGAATGGAGGGGGGCTGAGAAAACTGGGGGGACCCGTACAACCTTTTTTTCGAATTTGTTCCCCCTCTAAACACTTTCTCTTTGATGTAAAGCAAATTGAGACAATTTAAATAATTTTGATGTTAGAAGATAAATGAAATTAAGCTTGTTATATACTGTTCACAGTGGCTCTTCAAGTTACTGAAATATTGAAGTTGGTCCCAGCCCCAACAGATCCTTCCGTGGCTAGTAAAATGGATCCTACTATTATAAACAAGATAAAGTGTTGGACCGGGACTGAGTCGTGTGAATTTCGACAGGCAATTCAACCAGGTCCGGATAATTGTCGGCATGTAACTGTGAGCTTTCTCAAACAAGAAGACAGATTCATTCCGGAAACTATTGTGTCCGCCTTCTTTTGCCATTAAAGCAAAGCAAAGGGCATGAATTGTAGTAGTACTATGTATATGTGTTAGTTATAATTTAAAAAATCTCAAAGTGGTAGACCGTGCGTGGAGCAATAAGAATTAGTAATTTCTTTGAAGATTTTAGGAAACAGTTATCATTACTAAAGTCCATCGGATGTAATGTAATGAAATAGCCATAATATATCATATCATAGCAATCAAAGGAACTCTACAAATGTTACATAATCATCTTCATTCTGTATCCATCTAAAACTAATGTGAATTACACCCACTTCTTGCTTAACGTGTTTTAGTGCTACTTTTTATTAATAAACCTTGTATTTACAATACTGAGTAAATACTGACAGTGGCTATCATAATATTATATGATAATATATGTTAGTGATTATTTTGGTCCTTCAAAATGAATAAAATGATTACCCCCCCCCCCCCACCCCTAGATATACATTTGTGTTGTTTCTTGCATTTTATATACACAATAATAATTCAATTGTGTGTTTTATAGTTGTGTTGTGTAAGCAGTGTATACTGCTAATACAACACAAGACATGCAAGTTCCATCAGTCAAGTGCTTTAATCAAGTTGGCTTTTATATGTACTTTTGAAGTTGTGTACAAGGATTTGTGTCATAAAATTTGCATAAAAACAAAAAAGACTACAAGAAACTTTTGGCAAGAATTCTGGACTTTAGTACGTATTATGTAGGGACATTAATTAATATCATTGTTAATTAAATAATTAGAAATACTAATACCCTATATAAATCTCATGTTAACTATGTGGACATGAATGACATGATATATGATAATATAGTAAATACAGACTTTACAGACTGTATCTGTATGTACTTAATGGAATGGACCACCCTAGTGTACAAAGGTGTGATATACCTAAATTTTAAATTTAATATTATCTATTTACACTATTACACCTCACACTGGATATATTATTCATGTATTCTAGTTCTAGTAGTATTAAAGTATTAATTAACTCGACAATGGCTTGTCTAGAGATTCATGTATATACTACTACTAGTAGCAAAAAGGATTGTTCAATTTATGTAATTAAGGTAAATTGGCTGTAGAAATGGAAAAAAGTCAAATAAATATATTTATGGTTGCATTTGCATTCTTGCACTTGCATTCATTGTTGGGTCTTGGGGTACACAATTTTGTCTCAATGTTATAGCTGTCTGTAATGCGCACCATATTTCTGAAATTGTACAAAGTTAAGAGTGATGGTCAGTATTAAATCACTTGAATACAGTAGAAAGAGAACAAGCATGCATTAAATACTATAAGCATAAAAATTATATAAACTATAATTCACATCGGCCTACTTTCCGTTATGAATGAGATAAACATTCACAGATATTACGCAATGATGGTTTGATTTGATACATTCATATAACAAGCATCTTACATCAAGCCAAGACTTTTAATGTTTAGTTTTTGTATCATTAAAACAAATTCATATGTTGTGTATGCACAAAAGTTGTTTCACGTTAAAATTTGTTAGTGAATTAGGTACTGTTGACAAACAAACTTCTACATACACTCTAACACTACTAACACCTACAAAATACACGACATTTTTAACATTGCGTACTATACTCTGCTGAAATCTGCTTTTATAGCAGTAAAGAGAACTGCATGTAAAGACTACCTATGTTAATTAGTTATAGCATCTAACCTATGTAGATAGGTACTGTTGTTTCGCACAGTTTGCAGTATGCTGCGTTAAATTACAATCACATACATCGCATGCTGGTTAAAATGGTAGGTATAGTTATAATAATACAATATATAGCTACGTTTGTATCATATAAAAGGTGAACCAAGAGATAATGAATGAACCCTTTCACTTCTTTAGTAAACAATTGTTTCTCATCACTGTTGTATTATTTATTAAAGTGAACTTTTGTTTTTCTTCTGTTTGTATTGAAAAACATTTTACAATACTCCTTAAGTGAGTTTAAAATTGGAAACAAATATTAAAATTCAGTTTTGTTCATCTTTCATTTAATGTTTAAACTGATTTTGTTACACACAAAAAATAGCTTTTAAAGGTGTACTCTGTGCATAGGTTGGACTTAACTTATCGTTATACTAAAATTATTTTGCTGTTGTGAGATTTTCGACCGCAAAATTGCTACCTTTATAAATACATGTGTCTATCTGTCTATGTGTAGGTGGAATAAAATATTATACAATTAATATCAGTATAAGGCTTTGTTTTAGAATTTATTTGAGCTTGAGATTTAGTTAACGTTGAGACTATTATTTGTAACAATTGAAAATGAATTCCTATCGAAAGTGCTCCATACTGTTGTCAGTCGTTGCTACTCTTATATCATTGTACACAGTACTAGTAACCCACTCCAAACAAAATGATGCAGAATATAAAGCGGTTTGCGACATTTCTGAACGATGGTCATGCAGCGACGTGTTTGTGTCCAAGTAAGTATCTTTAAAATGATTTTACCAATTTTTTTTATCAAATCAAGCCAGATGAATCATAATCCATCATATACAGATAGTACAAATGTGTACATGATTTATTAAGTTTGGTATACAGTATTTACAATTGTCTTGAATTACTTGTAGATTCGGTACTGGGTTTGGTTTTATGGACAAATTCGTTGACAAAAAGTCTGTCCTCAATCAACCGAACGGAATTTATGGACTTTTGCTCTATTCATCCATCATAATTTCATGTAAGTTTTACATAGGCATAATCACAAAATATTAATACATTAGAAATCTTCTTTCATACAGTAAGAAGAAAACATGTATATAGTAAAAATTGAGTGTGATAATACAAATATCTATTTCGTCATGCAAGTGACAATTTCACAGAAATAGTTCCGATATTAAATTCTAATTAATTGCAATGTTTATAAATTAGGTCTCTTTGAGTCTCAACTTTTTGCTCAGTTGCAGTTGCTTCTTACGACCATAGGTTTTGGTTTCTCCACTTACGGGTTCATATACGCTTTCATTTTATCTCCACACATTTGCGCTGTGTGTTTAACCGGTCACTCAATAAACTACATTCTGTTTGTCCTTGGAATATTGAACTACAAGGCGAATGCAAAGACACGAACAACACGCTCAACAAACAAGTCTAAAAAATCAAACTAACAATAACATATGCATTACCAAACATGAGACTTGAGACAGCAGAGAAAATGATTTATTTGGTACGAAGTTATAGTACATTATTTATTTTACAATTAAACTAAAGCATTTATGTTTCAAAATAAAATATACTATTACATTTGCGGAACTTGTTAAATTAATTATAGTTAAGGTGTACAGTAAGTGCCAATAATGTAGATACTAATATTTGTATTTACGAATTAAATTATACGTCAACATTTGTGACATTGTTTTTTTCTATCATATTATTCCATAAGCATACTAAATTCTTAGCAACATTTGCCTCTCTTTGAAGAGAAATAACAGTCTCTTGTAAGTCATCTTTGGAATTCTTATGTCTATTGTGCAATGTATTCTTACATATATCCAAGATACTATTTTCCTTAGCAGTATCTTGCATACCTGTCCTTAACTTTGCTATTACCGAATTTTCTCCATAACTTTTCTCCGATTTTTCTCTTAATATTCCGGTGATGAATCCATCGTCGTTTGTGCATGCATGTTTATATTTTTGGCTTTCAGTGTAAATTTTCAATATCCAATCTGGACTGATTCCATAAAACCATGCTGGGCAGAAAGCTGGGAAATTTTCGCTTTCCATGTCACATTGATTATCACCGGAAATAATTTCGTGGTCCTTTAAGGTAGAATTTTGGACAATATCGCATAGAAAGTTGTTATGGAATGAAAAACGCTCATTTGAAATTAGACGATGTAAATTGACAAAAATATTGTCATCTAATTTCAGAACGTACGAAGCCCAAGGACAAAAATTTAAAACCCATTTATAACCCATGAGATGTTTGTAAACAACATTGCTAGAATTGTCCACAAAATTTCCCATAACCAAATCTCGGTAAATAGAGTGCTCTTTGTGAATCATTTCATCTTCTTTTGTATTCAACTGTTCTTGAATATCTAACAGAGCATTTATAGTTTCATTGTCGACCTGAAAAGGATTTTCATGAATTTCAGCAGGTTTCGCCGTTCCAAGCAGAAATACTACGCGGACACTCACACCTTGGAATTGTAATGCAGAACCGTATGTTTGCCGAAATGCAAGTCTTTCTTTAAAATGATGTCGTTCACTAGAGATAAGAATTAGGAGTATTTTAATTCCTTCATGATCGCCACCAGATATGGAACAAATTGATTCTTCATTGACCAGAAACTTAAAATCCTCAATATCTAATAGGGAATGAACATCTTGCCAAATCAAAGATCCACTTTCATCTGAATGATCTTCAACTACGGGTTGTTCTACAGATATGTAATACAACGTCTTATCTGATTCTGAGTGATAAGGGTTTATCAAATATGAGTCCTTTAACGTTTTAGATATTTTCTCGAGATTTATTTTTTCAAAGAATAAAATCTCAATACAAAATCCGAGTATCATTGCAATCAAAAATGTAGGAATCTGTAAACAATTACAATCTGTTAAGAAAGTTTATTCAAAACTGATGTTAGTATAATAAACAAAGAGTAACCCTTCGGTGATGGTCTGTTTACCAGGAAAAGTAATTTGAAACGAAGTGAAGACGACCTTTTTTCAACAACCTCTTTCTTGTGTGGATCCAACATTTTTGAATCCGTATTCGACTTTGAATTTTCTTCAGCAATCTTGATGTTAGTCTGTCTGACTGAAAAAGAATCTGTGATACTACTGAATTTTTGTACAAAGATATATTCCAACCAATTATGAGGAAATGAATACTGTGACAGAAATAAAATGTAAATTCGATCTATTTTGTCTATTTAACCTTGGTTTATTTGTTAAGAAAGGCAAAATACATTGCATTTACATTTCTCTGATATTCCTTTGCCGGAATTCATCATAGTTAACTTGAAAACAAATCCTGAACCATAGTTAACGTGCAGTCTCAATCATCATTTCCTAATAGTCACGTAGGCATGAAAAATGTAGGTTAAATAAATAATAAGTATGTAATGCTATCCACGTTGTTATTTTTGTTGCACAAGTTATACTTACATATTAGGTATGTATGTTTTTGTTTCTATTGTTATTCATCTCATTTCTTCCAAAAAGTAAACTTGATATTGGATGATACAGGAGTATTGACTTTAATACTTTACCAGACTAAGCATAACAAACGGAAACGTGAACAGGATGTTGAGAAGATGATGAAAGGTTTAAGGTGTTTCAGTAGTTACTTACATCAAATAAGGTGCAAAGTAAGTGTAAAACTCACTGACAATTCAAAATCAATATCTGTAGATATATTATATACGTAGGCATGTATCTGTCAAAAATGACAGTACAGAAAACTAACATCAATTATTTGACCTCATGATGTAAAAGCACCTAGGTATGCATCATGCAATGCATCGAGTAGGTTTTTAGAAAACGGGGGTGGTTGCAGCAAAGCTTACATACTATTTTATATACAGGGTGTGTGTGTGTTATTTATGAGTTATGTATAGGTAACAGTAACACTATACATTCAGGAGAAGACATTATAGAAAACGGTGGCAGTTGCGACCGAGAAGTGTGTATATGAATGTATATGCTGCGAATACCTGTAGGTAAATCATATAGTACAAATGACAAATTGGTGAGAGTGATTAGACATTTTTAGAAAATGACGACGGGTTCCTTTAATCCTACATTTGATCCATGGGGATTTTAGTTAAGTAGATATAACATCCATACTGATGCCCTTGTCCTTGTCTCACAAAGGACTCGTGCAACGGCATAATTACACTTTTTGATTGAAACACTTACTCACTTACCTAGGTATATGCAGTTTCTTGTTCCATTCTGAAACATACTAATGTGAAAGAATAATATCGTTTCACCTTCAAATTGAAAAGGAAAAAATTCGGTTTTTGCAGCCATGAATCTGATTTATTATGATTCTGATTTTAAGTTAATTTCCTGTTTTTAATGCTGCCAATCCTGTATTTCCATGTATACTTCCTATAATATTATTAACTAATTGATTCACCCACACCCTTTAATAAACCCCAAACCTATACAATCAGCATGTACATAGGCTAGGTATATGTTTTATTGTGCAGAACTATTTAATGTACAATTTGTAATAGGTATATGTATTAGTAGGTAGTTGAAGAAGTATATAAAATTACTTATTATGTAATATTAGACGCAAATTGTGTAGTTCATGGAAAATACAATAAAACCTTCCCTGGATGGATGAAATTATTTTACTTTTCAATAAGCCAAGCTAAAATATACAAAGTATTAGTAATGAGCATTACAGAAAAGAAATTTACAACCAACCATTAACAATTAAGATATATCTTTTGTAAACATCTTTTGTAGTATTTAGGTACGTCCTTTTACCTTTTTATTAAAAAACGAATGTTGCTTGTATAATTTCACCCTGCCTGTCCGTGTGTCCGTAAGCACGATAGCTCAAGAACGGTTTGAGCTAAAGACTTCAAATTTGCTACACATAGTATTAAGATCTATTGTGTGGTTAAGTTCGAAGATGGGGTTAATCGGTCACATTCTTCATGACCTTTGACCCAATCAATGTGTCTAGGTATAAGTGCAAGGTTTGTTAGTATTTCTCCGATATAAAAGAGAAGATGCGTAACGTAATATCAATGCCTATGAGCAATTCAAATGTAAATTTTCATACGAAATTCAAGTGAAATTATACGTAAGTTTTCAAAAATCTTAAATGATTTTCTCGTACAAAGTCGTCGACTAACAGTCAGCATATTATTATATCTTTACAAACTACGAAATAAGTCAATAGTATGATTTTAAGTTTCAATGTAGTATGTTATGTATGTATATTATGTAATAAACTTCGTTGTTTCGCTACAACCCATGTTGACCGGTTTATTTAGTCCACAAAAAGTCCACATACACATTACATGCATATCCACAGATATATTATGCTAATAGATAGAAAAACAACTGCAACTATACAATCATTGTATTCTTAAATTGTAATGTAATAAATATGTAACACGTGCAAATAATGTATGTTCATTGTGTCATTGTCATTTCATTATATACGTTACACTCACAAAAAGCTATGTATCTCACAGTATATAATGAAAAAGCTATAATAGCTACTATTACAGAAATAAGAAATGCTTCTCTATTGTTTGGATAGATAAATCTCGGTTGAGGTAGTCAGGTAGTCGTCAGACAACGCAACGGTTACTCCATATGCACTAATTTTTCAAACCATAAATAATTGGGTAAATAATCCTTAAGAAGGGTACATCTTTTTATCAATCATACTTTATTCACTTATCTCAATCTCAGGTGGACTCGCAGAAATGTGAGTAATGCATCATTATACAATATTATATCATTGAGTACCAGGATGGTAGATTGAGAACAAGAACAGTGATGATAACGAACGTTCAGTAAAACGATTTTTTTAGCTTTATTTACTAGCGCTTACAGCTTTAAACAAATGATGAATAGAACACTATTTCTCCTATCCCTTATGTGTTTGTATTACGTATTTTCGTCACAGTCTGGATATCACATTGAGAAGATGTGTGTGCGGAAGAGGAAGTGAAAACATTCATTTGTTTTCAATTCACTGCAAGATACTATTGTTACATAGATGCTGATGTTTTTGGGTTTTGTTTCATCCACGAAAGGAAACAAATGATACCGAAATTATGAAAAGACGGTTGCGATCTTGCGATGACTTGTGTATAATGACCTACCTCTAAACACTTAACTTTACATAAAGCTCTAGCTGATTGTACCTATATCTGTAGATTACGTGAAACTTAGCATGATAGTATGTGGATAATAATATCAGCTCTAAGAACAAATTATAAGCATTTTAACCATTTTCTTTCATCAAATCAACATCTTTAGATTTGGGTGCTCATGATACACCGAGGAGGTATCAGAACAACGGATATGTACCAAAGTAAGCCTTAATGCATGAAATATTCTATATTTGTGAATGAACATTATTTGATGGTAATAGTTAATTACTTACTACATTGAAACTACAGTGCACATAATGTGAGTATGTAGTATACTAAAGTATCATACAAGTAAAAAATCAATTTATTTCGACTACATCCCACTCCCAAATACGTATTACTCTTATTTCTGTTTGTGAAAAAGGTGAACACAGATGTGCAGACTACAGAGTTTAGGGAAGAAGATTCTAGCACTTATAAGTGCTGTCTGCGGATTTGAATTGTTGACAATCCTGTTGTCATTTTAAACATTCATTGGAACCCCAATTTCAAATGGATTTTCGTTGCATTTACATCTTTTACATTTTTGTTGGTAATCATAACCTTTTTTCTTGATCAATTCGAAAAAGCATAACCATTACAGTATTAATCTTTAACTCCTGAAATACAATAAACAATATATCGTTCACAGTTCCTTGTTTCGTCCAATATGATTTATAGGTTTGGGAATCCCCTTGTCGTCAGGAAAGTTAAGGGTCCGAAGAGGATTCGGGGGTGGTGGCCACGCTGGTTTGTCAAATCTGGGAGGATATGCTCCAGGATACGGAACAGGTCCAGCAGGTCAGGCCGCGGGGTACGCAGCTTTACAGGAAATTAGAAATAATGAAGTTTGTACTTAATAAAATATTGGAAATTACCTAAAAATTATTATTATATTTATTCTTTGTGTTCTCAAATGAATCCTTTACCCAAGATTAATTTTTATGCCTACAGAACATAGCATTTTGGGCAGCTAATCTTGCAGTGGCTTCCGCAGTGGCAAATGATTACCGAAATCAGCAATCGACAACTTCACAATTTGCCCATCAGTTTATAGTTCCTGTAACAAAAAGTCAAAACTACGGAAAAGGAACAGGTGGACACAATAGGGGTGGACCTGGTCCAGGTCATGGGGGCGGTATGAAACAAATGGGTCAAGGGGGTGCTGGAGGTCGCGGGCATTGGAAGCCAGTACATAGAAATACACAGAATAGACAACATGATAGTGGTAGACAAGGAAAACGTGGTAACGAAATTCATGAACAAGAATCATCGAAAAATGGTTTTCACCGACACGAACACCCGCATCGTGAGATTCAGCATGACCCTGAACATGGACCTGGCCACCGCGACCAGAGATATGGCAACCCCGAATATGAACATGAACATCATGAACATCGACATGAACACCCTGAACATCGACATGAACACCCTGAACATCGACATGAACACCCCGAACATCGACATGAACACCCTGAACAGAGACATGAACACCCCGAACGTCAGCGTCGAAACGATAACGAAATCAAAGTATGTCGCGGCCACAAATAAATAGAATTCAGTCTTAACTCTTTTTACAGGCATCAGTGTAAGATGAGACAACAAAATTTTATGTGCTACTTATTTATCGAAATACAGGAGTCATTCGTATGCAGATATAATTTAATTAAACTTTTTACTGTAATAATAGTATTATGTATCAAAGGCGGATGCAAAACTACCCGAAGTATATGTACATTTGTTATCTTACGTAAAGATTCCTCATTTAACATTCATATTAGACATCACCACAGTACTACTAAAAAGCTAAAGTCCATAAACTACCTGTACCCTATATTATAAAAGTTTTTTAATCACATAATAATATTATTTCAGGTAGGTATTAAAGTAAAGTAGGTATTAAACAAAATTACATACATGAACCATATTCGGAAATGTTCCAATAAATTCAAAAACACTTAGAACACCATGAAGCAATATCGTAACTTTTAGTTTAGCTTCTTATTTGCTGTTTGCATACAAAAATTTGAAACTTACAATCAATAATTGTTAGGGAATCCAAATATTTTGGTAATAAACCGATTCGCATACTTATTTTTAATAACTCACTTCTTGGGAGTTTTATTACGATTTGAAATACTAATGGTTTTAGTTATTGTGAAAGTACATAAATATGTAGAAGGGTACCTACCGGACAATCCGACCGCACAGACGACACAGAACATGAAAATAAATTGCAGAATAAATATTCTGCCCCGAAATTGAAACCGGTGAAAATTCATGAGGAATTTGTGTAATAATGCATACTATAGGTGTACTATACTAGTATATGCATTCGATACACATATATTATCATACATAGTATGTTGTAGGCAGGTGCTACAAGCGGATTATGATCCTGGACCTCTGACCTTTCCAAAACAGTAAATAATTTCAGGACAAACCTGCAACTTTTTTTCCTAACTTAAATACATGGAACGCTAATTATGATTTTTTTAAGCCGCCTCTCCACCGTGAAATGGAGGTATTGAGTTAATTGAAATGAATACATTATTATTTTACCCAAAGGATTCAGTTATTGTTTATTTTAGGTATTTATTTATTCAATTTTCTTTTAGCAAGGAATACTTTAGATAATATTAGGTACTATATGTCTCGTCATTACATGTGATTATACAGTAATTGAATTTGTAAGGTTAAAAATGTTTGAGCAACCCCTGACCCCTCGTTTAAATAGTTTGTCAATTCAATAGTCTTTGTCTCTGATGTGTACAGTAGATCCAGAAAATGGTAGAATGCTTCTGCCAGGAATGCGTTTTGCTTTTACAGATGTGAAATCTGTATTCATGTGATTCATGTGGTGAGCAAATCGTTTAAGCAGTCCTAATAGAATCTTCATTTCTAAACAAACTGTGCAATGTACCGGTGTGAGTTTGTATTTATAACTTTTAAATTAACAATTATATTTTGAAGTACAATTTAATTGTAGTTGTTTAGTTTAATTTCGAAAACTTACAGTAGTTAAAGATTGTTTCAATGTGGAAAACTCATTGCTTAGGTGTACAGAACGGTGTAATTATACCATAAGTAATACACGCACTGCCCAAGTGAGTAGTGGACCTTTTCACTAGTAAGCAGCACACGTAATTTGTAAACATAAACTTCGTACATGTAAATGATCTGATATAGTAGTTTTACATTATATTTTCATCTTTTCAAGCGGTAAACCAGTGTAAAGTATCAGATATTGGCAATCATATATTACCTTTACCTACCTATACTGCATACGTACAGTTTTTTGTTTATTTCGCTTCAAAATACCTTTATTATTATAACATTCATATACTTAGGTAAGTTAGGTGAAAAAAGACAATGAATAAAGCGTAGCAAAAAGGTAAAGGCAATACATACCTCTATAGGTTAGGTACAATAATAATATTCGCAGTATAAACCTGTAATTTTTACAACTTTTATGATACAGGTATTATAAAGCGTTCGATCAAATGTACGACGGCATAAGCTGAACAATATACAAAATGTCACCTATCACTAATAGGTTAGTTACATTGATCATAATGTGTTGTACAATAAATGTATAAACCATTTATGAGTAAATAGCTAAAGCTTATCAGAGAATTATGATTAACAATCAAAAAGGCTAAACAAATGTAGGTACTGTTTAACACAAGAGGACGAGTAAAAGTGACAATTTATTCCTCTAATTGTTTTTTACCTACGTAAAGTATTGACAATATCGTGATAGGTAATTTTGAATTTTTAGGAAGATAGTGATAGTGATGTCATACTTACATTTACAGTAAACAGTTAAACGTTTGTATGTTTAGAATAAAAATTCGTGTCAAAGGAACAGTGGACTGTTTATAACCTATGATATATTGTAGATAGTAATAATTCACAACAAAGGAAAAATGTTTGTAGATTGTGCTGGTTTTAGATTAGTATTTATATAGCAATAGCAAAAGGGAAGATATTATTTGAGACGTATTCTTGATATTATAAGGTACATGTTTATAGGCATTCATGTCAGTAGCTTATGCACACGTGCTTTTACTTGATTCTGATTATAGTTACATTTCCTTACTTAAAGTATCTTCGCAAAGGCAAGACAGTTGCATAATGTACATTACTTAGTCTTCAACTGGACTTTTAACGTAAAAGAATGCCATTTGAGAAGTTGACCCTACTAAAGTTAAAATTTTTGGCTTGGTTCTTGAACTTTTGCAAGTAATCCCTTTGTGTAATCGGTTTCTTCAGCTCAAAATTGTTTCTCTTGGTCAACTGCTATCCTTAAAGTATTTGTTTCGTGTTTTAACCTATTGTGTACCAGTTCTGTTAAAAATTGCATGTCATATTGAATAGAATTCTTTAAGATTAAAGTTCTTAGTTTCGGATGTAGTTACTACTTTGATTTTGACCACTTCCATGGTAGAATTTTGGAGCTGAGGACCAACTTGGATTTTCATCCCCGTCATCATCCGATTCATCTTCCCCACTGGAATCATTATTATCCATATTTTCGTTTACAACTCCGCTTCCTCCTCTTGACAACAATTCGTAGCAATTGTTGCAGACTCTGAGTGGTTTTTTCGATTGACCAGGTAGAACAAATCGACCTTTGGAACATCCTCCGCATACGACCGAGCCGCATTTCCGACAATGATGCTACAAAGAAGAAAATACAACAACATGTAATTTTTGCTTTTAATTTACAGGAAGTGAATCTGACAATAATGTGACACTTTTTAGGGGTTGATTTTAGTTTATATTTGAATCTTACTCTTCTATTAACAAAAGTAAACGCAGTTCTACATTGTTGGCAAGCTGATGCATCGGCATCAGGAACCCAGACTGCAGCATGAGTTTCCACGGGCTTTTTCCCACTTTTCTTCAGGAGATCCGTGACACAGCGTTGTATATGAGCCATCCATTCTGCCTTTTCCGTTGGAGTGGCTGCGTAAACTGCAAAGCTTTTACTGGCTGTCCGAATAACCCATCCATTTTTAAGTACTGCAAGGAAATGATCCAGATTACTTAGGTTATCTTAGAATTTAAAATGAAAATGCGATCGTTTAACTTGAGCGAATGTATTGAAGGTTGAAAAATCTTTTACACACAGACAGTAATTACTGTACTATCTGTAGCCTGATTGTACTTACATCCTTCGTCTTCTAAAGATTCTAATTTGACTTCTTCAAGAGGTATTACATGCTGCTTATTATACTGCAAATTCAAATACAAACAAATTAGATTAAATTATTATAGCATACATATTTCATTATAAGCACAATTAAGAAATGATACAAACAAATTAAAAGCTATATCTGCTTACTTTCTTTTTATTAATAACGATATTTCCGTAAACGAGTATGTCATTAAATAGGAAAAACTGTCTTGGCTTTGGCTTTTTACGGCACATTTTAGTCAGAATTCCTTCTCCAACTAAAACGCGACCTGGTACTGATAAAGGCTATAAAACAAAAAACAGTTGTCAAATAAGCAAATTTAAAACTCAACTATGAACTACTATTGTAATTTTTGAAAATTTGATATGCATATGACATAGGCGATAATTTTTGCACTTACTTGGCCTGAACTCCCGAAACAATTTTCTACTGCATTTATACGGCGAGCGTTTGCTTCACTATTCACTAATTCAAAAATAGAAACAATATTTAGGTTGAAAAGAACTATTGGTTTTGATAACAAGACAGAAAATCATTAAAGTCTTACCCAATCTGTCGACCATTTTGAAAATTAAAGTTGGCTTTAACTGTAAAGGCCTCTGTTTACTGTATATAAAATGGACTTTTGGATTTGGACACGGTCAATTTGCAATGTTTATATCAAAAAAAGTTTCTCTGTTCTTTTTGTGGTCCACAACTGCAATAAGTAATTCCAGTAATTAGTAAGGGTACATTCAATATCATACACAAGCACACTACGTCACTAAACAACACACACTATAATCTTCCATATTCCAACCATTTAACTTAACCTAAACACTACAATGGTGAAAAATGAACATCCTGTGTTAGTAAGTAGGTATAAACAAAATATCTATGTAAGTGTCACACAAAATCGAGTTTGTACTTAAATTGCTGCCTTGCCTATATACACTGCATATTTAATTTAATTTTACAGATACTGAGATACTAGCTCTAATTTACACCGGATATGCAACGATAAGCTTAGCTTATCACAATAATAAAGCCAAATCAAATCAAGGATATAAATATGATTAAACTCACTAATTATTAATCCAATGCACAATTCAGTTAGTTAGTGTGTGTGCTAATTATTAATTACTCCACCCCCACAAGTAACATTAATTAATATATAGGAACAATAAATACTAACTTAAACTTTAAAGGGAAGAGAATTAGATATGATATTATGTTTACGTTTCTTTAAGTTCAGCTACCAACAAAGAACTCACGATTGTTTCTGCTGTGAAATTAGAAAATCATCAGGCACACAGATAAAGTTTTCAATAATAAACTCTTCTGGAATGAATGACTAAGACTGATTTGTTATGTGAAACCGTCTGTGTTTACTTAATGGGGATGACTGTTGGTGTCTGTGATTAACGTGAAACAAGAGAGATAGCGAATGACTCGCTTAACTAACTCTTTTCACTTTGCAAACACACAATATTCGCATACACCTAAATAATAGGATACTCAGATACGTATTACTATTACCTATATTATTAGCAGCAAACATTAACACAACACAAATTACCTTCACGTTCACGCGAAACAAAACTATTAGTCATCCAGTCTTATTTATTGCTAGTGTATTACTAGAATGGCAACGTGTAGAACTGAACTGAACTTTTTATACTCTTTGCATCATTCTATTTCTATTAACTTATGTAATTAAACTTTTTAATCTAATTAAGTAAGAGTATGTACGTACATGGATATTTTTAACTGACGTATGTATTTCAATTTTTCCACACATTAATTACAACTCTTAAACGATTCGAAGAAAAATGGAAAAGCATTAGCTATGGTTCTATGGTTGGTCTGGTAAAGAACTTTTTGGTTAAGATCCGTATGGCTAAATATTCATTTCATCCTTCCTCTTCCCTTTTCTATATTGATTGTCCTCTATTACACTACCACTACTACCAGTCTTGTAGAAGTTAATTCTATATACCTACAAAATATATTATTAACAAAGTTGAATATGTATAAGTAGTTAATACATGTATACAGCTACCTTTTTCATATATGTTATTCTTTCAAAAAATCAAAGAAGGGGAAGGGGCCGGATTGAAGTAACATTGAAGATGTGATTTACTATTCAGGTAGACATTTAGATTCTAAATTTTATGTGCTAATATAAATATATGCGTGAAATAACTATGTAGGTAAGTTCTCTAGTAGAATCCGCTGTAATATTATTATGAGTATTCTAAAACAGCAAGTTTATATATTGTGGGGGTCTCTTCTAGTATATTCATTTACTTGAATGATCTATGGGACAGGAACATGGTATTCCTTTTACCTACTTACTTCATCCTAACTCTACATACTATATAGGAATAAACATAATAATATATCAGTTTGCTCCACCGGAATACAGTAATAGTATAACCTTCCTCTGTATGTGACTCTACTCATGTTTTTAGTAGTCTGGTACATGTATGTGTGGACTATGGACAACTATCTGTCGTAAAGACGTAAAAAGACCATTCTACTGTACACGGCTTATATACACGATGGTTCAACTGTAAAGTGTAATAGCAATGTTAATATCATAAGTATAATCATACTGTAGTAGTTTTTATTACTGTATGTATTATTCTCGCTGGTCTTCTCCATGTCATATAATTTTCTTTACACAGTACAGTGCGTATACAGCATAATGTAAATGTAACCATTTTATTCACATTCAAACTACTTGACGATTGTCTGTGACTCGATCACAATTGTTTCCCTTCAATAATGTTCAATGCACTCTCTCGCACTTGAATAATATGCATTATCCGCTTTACTATGTGTATGTACAGATATAATTGCGCATAATGTACTGTACTTACTTTACAGTATAAAGTTTACGTATTTACATAGAAAAGGCTATTCAGTTCAACAACATACAAGTATAAGTATAATCCATTATAAGCGTAAACATGCACTGCCCTTATTGTACATAGAAAATCAGAGCTCTGGTCATGTATAGGGTGGATGTATATAGCATAATGTACAGTATGTGATTTAACTTTGATTTTTTAACCAACTTTACCATATACAGTGGATTTCATATTATTTTGCTTTAACTTGCGTTTGCCAGTTCTATCTTCCCAATTATAAAGGAGAATACCCTTATCAAAGCAAACATTGGAGAATCGATGTGGCAAAAACTTTATCTTCCTTTGCGTTAATAAAGCTATAATGTGAATATCAAGAGTTTATTACAGTACTTTGTGAATTGAGTGTTTCATTTGGTATAATACAACACAGGACTGCATAGGTCTGAAGTCTGAACCTTGTGTACCTAAGTGTTGACAAGAGTGAAGGATGAATATATAGTAAGAAAATAGTATTTTTGCATGACCGAGTCTTCCTTGAATTGTAATGTGGTACATGAACTACAATAATTGCGTTTCTTCCTGAAAGGGTGCATCCTCTAGCTCTACACAGCCACTCAGATGTAGTACATTAATAATGGTTGAATTAACCCCTCCGACAAACAATCAATTTTTATGTAGAAGAAAAGGAAAACAGCTTGTATTGTGTTTGCATTTATTTACAACAAGTTCACGAAAAACACAAACGATGAGCTTCAATGGTTATTTGCGTAGGTTCCTCTAGGTTGGTTGTTGTTTAGTTATTCATTTTTGCAAGTATCATGTAGAGATAGATGTACTGTATTGTATTATTTATTGCTAAAACTTAAGCATTCTTGTCTTTACCTATATTTCTATTTCTTCTTTTCCACTCTTTTTGTTACCTATCTCAATCTCATGTACACATGTAGTACACACAGATGGCATGAAATTAATTAATTAAGCAGAATTTTCCATGGAAGAGTAGATTATTGAATAATTGCCTTAATTTATGTACTTACTTTAGGTGTTAGGTATGTAACTTTTAAATGAAATTGCCAACATGTCATTAAAATAGTAGTTACTAGTAATCAACACCCTTGACCGTGTTTAATAGAAGTATTAATGCAATAACACTTATTGAACATGAATGCATATAAATGTAATTGTGTATTTTAAATTGCATGCAATTATATATACAATTTGATGTGTTGAAAAGTTCATTGTACATACCTGTGTGGCAGGTGGGAATATTTTGAGATGGTTTCTCATCCTCCAGTAAAGTTATTATCATCATCTTTCGAAAAAAATGTATATTCATGATTCAGAAGCTCACAATTCTTTGTTTATGTTAAAATGAAGCTGTTTTCTTACTCATCTAAAATATTGTGAGTTAGTAAGTTTGAGTCAGTAATGTACTGACGTATGTACCTACATAATATTATTACCTATGTAGAAAAGTGCATAGCACAACATAGTATTACTCTTTACTTTGCTTGAATATTTTATTTATGGTAAGTAGATTTGGGCGTTTAACACTATTGCGTTGTTAGTTGCAACTCGAATACGAACGATCACAATTAGTCAATTAGCTACAATTGTAAAATGTTCACAATCGATTGTAAGATTCCTTATTGCGTAAAAATGTCTGAGGATGTGTGAGAATCGCATAATATCATCTATTAGTTTCTGTTTTGTTATTGCTTTCATGTATTATACAATTATATTTATTATAATTTATAACTAATGGATATTATGTACTAGAATTATTACTATACACTAACTATACTGCCTAAAGGAGATCTGCGTTGCGTTTCAGGGGTAAAAGTTTTTTTTGCCAGGCGAGATATAACTTTGCTCTTAAATTGCATGCGTTTGAGCACGCTACGGTGTAACTACTCGGGCTACTGTATCAGATCTCAACAATAACAAAAACAGAATAATCTAAATAAATTATCAGCATTTGCATGTTAGCATGATGGTTGTTTTCCCATTGAATTGTTTTTAGTAGTTTACGCAGTTCAGTCAGATGCAGACTTTAGACTTACCATTGTAATGCAATTAATAATAAAAAAGTCCATTTTATCGAAATGTGTGAATGATAAAATAAAATACAGATGCGATAAGAATGAACTTTCTCAGATGTAACTTTAACTCTATAAGTTCATTAAAATACGTTGTTCAATCTTCCAGAAGATTGAATTTTTGATTACAAATTAAAAACAAATGAAATATATACCTATTATATTATGGCTCTCTTTCTAATTATAGGTATATATCTTTGAGCCTATTAGCCTCTGTATATATTAAACAATCATATATCACATCTGAACAACTGATGTAAGAGCCATTACATTTCCAGTTTACCTAGTTAGAGTTTATGTAACTAGATAATTTTTTAAACCTGAAAAACTAATTTGATGGTATGCTGTATTTTCAATACAATAGTTTCGGTTCTTATAATTTTATTATTTCCCAGATTATTTCCTTTCATGCACATGTAAATACATGTATAGGTACTTATGTTATCTATATCTCCTCAATGCTGCAATGTGCTCCTATATTAACTTTTAAGATATATTATAGGTGTGAAGTTCGAGATTCTATAGATCTCAGTTCCCAAAATGATGAGATTTAATTTCCTACTTATTTTACGTATTTCTAAACCTAAAATTCTTTCTAAAATACTAATAAGGTTAGCTTACAATTTAAGATATTTGGATCTTTTTTAAAATATAGTAATTAGACACTATATAGCATGGTAAATTTAAAAAAAGTATGTGTGCCTAGTAAAATAAAATCCCAGCAAAATAAGCAAACAGGAAACGTTTGCACTTACTCTTAAGTACTTACGCTACTTACCATAGTAGTATAAATTTTCGTTTTCGTAGTATACGTTTCGACCCGCACTACCCTCTAATGTAATTGCAGTAACACACTGCATTCAGAATAATTATGTATCATATATATACATACACCAACCATAACCGTTTCCTTTAAGGACACTTTTTGTACTAATTCCTAATTTTATACACATCCGATGTTAGAAACTGTGTACTTATGTAAGTAAATATATTCATCTTAGTCATTTTCAGTCCAACTGCCTTCACTCATTCAGTACAAATTGTTATTAAAAAGAAAAGATATACAGGTAGGTACAAGAAAATTATGAAAATGTTTGTTGTTCAGAATTTCAAGTGGGTCATTAGTTATATTATGGCACATAATTTCCATTTATTTCGCATAGTACTAATTTTTTATGTATATTGTATGTACACTACTGTCTCGGTTTATCCTTAGCAAGTAAACTAATGATGTTATGAATTATAAGTTCTTCATCGCCACCATATACAGTTAACATGTCAGGGATGGTCATGGGCTTTCGGCCGTCTTTTTTCATAATTTCTGACATTTCCGTCCAAAAACGTGGAAATTCTTCTCCTTTGTTTCTATACGCTTCTACCACCAAGGCAATTTTATCCAAAGACTCTGAAACGTATGATGCTATTGCCGGTGTATTTGCCTTATTACTTTCTTTCTTCATTGCTCGCTGGATTATAGCTGTAAGAAGTTTCCCAACGAAATTCGGTTCCAGCTTCATGAAAAATTAAAATGAAACGAAAATTTAAAGGAATTTGCTACATCGAAAATACTTAACAAATACTACACATTACAGTAAATATTAAGGAAATACCTGTTTTAGGTTTGATTCCATACTTTTTAAAAGCTTGTCTTCCGTTACTCCTTCTCCTACACTAAGCACTTTGTTTTCCAATTGCTTCATTACTACAAATATTTTCATAAAAGTCATGAACATATACTTAGAGCTCTATGTTTATTTGTACAATGTTATTATGCATTTATCAGTAACTTCTATTATCCGGCAGAATTAACTTAGGATCAGATCGGACTAACCATCAACCAGTTGAGTTTGTAAAGTGCCCACGATTTCCTTAACACCAGACTTAAGTACTGCTTCTAGAATTTGGTATTCGTAATGTAGACGCATAAGATCCTCAATAATAATTATCTTTCTCCACGACAATTCCCAAGGTAAAGGTTTCACATTAAAATCTTGAATGATTTTCTCCCAAGTGGTCTCAATTCGATCTGCGGCTAAACTAAAGCTATTCATAACGATTTCACTTAGTGATTCCCATTCTTGAGTAAGTTTTTCCTTTTCTTCTGAATCCGATACACTCGTCTCCAAATTGTCCATTAAAACACCAAAAAACACTTTGCCCTCTGAAAGATTGCCAAAAATGTAAAGTTATTTTTGTTTTCTTTACATTGAAAAGTTCATTAAATTAATCTAAGAATAAATGCAAACAATGGATCCAAAATGTTAATGTCATTGTTTTTACAAGTGTAACTTGCTGTTAACTATTCTCTCTTAATGAGAAAAACAGTAGCACGTGTACATATTTTGGTATTAGCATACGGGTATCATGTATAATGTATATCATGCATTTTTACTTAAATTACTTATACTGTCCTGTATATTGTACTTACACCAACTCTCAATTAACAGAACGATCTGATACAGATATAAATTATTGCTAATAACGTGGTATGACAATCCACGCTGAATATTAAGAGAAATGAATGGAAATTAAAATGCATAAAAATTAAAGAATATTAATTCAGTATTGTTATACCATCCAGTAACGTGTTCAAATTAGGAAGTCCTACAATTTCAAAGTAAACTTCAGGTGAATCTCGAGAACACTGTGTAGATTCATCGTAGAGATGTGGTGGCGTGTTTCTGTATTTGTCCTCAAAGTCAGATTTGTTTCCTAATGAGAACTGTGTCAATAGTAAAGATGCCAATAAAATTGTCCAGCTAAAAATATTTAACGATGTTACATGTCCCACCATTTTCATTGTATTATTTTATTAAATAATATCAAACAGATGCCACCATTACGTTGTGTCAACCAACTCTACCTCGCTTAACTGAATTTCATTTATTAAGCGCATTGTACAAACCGCATTGGTATAACTACAGTTTATTTTAGCACGCTCGCTCTTGAAAAGAACATTAAATGCAGCACTTAAAATCAAGTAAATACCTCAGTATGTATAAAAATGTTGTACTGTTATAATAGTAAAATCATGCTGCACACACAAAGGAAGGCCAAAAACCACCTGCATGGTTATTATTATTCCAAGTTGCAATCTGTGTATATGCCTCTTCGTATCGTAAATAACATTATAATTATTCTGTTTTTAGTAACGAATAGATAAATGTGGTCCGGATAATGAAGCTCAGATAAAAGATTAGGTATTAGTAGATTTGTGTCATTAATCTTATGTAATTATTAAACTTGCTGTAGTGTATTCCCTTATTCTGGAGAGCAACCAATAGTTTGTACGAGTATCCATACTAAAAAAACTATTTCTAGTCTGTACAATCCCACAGCACAAGATACATTTATGTTATCTGTACTTTCTTCCAAGTCCCGCATTAATGGAGCACTACGATATTATTGATATCCCAGCATTTCACATAATCACATTAAAAAACATCCTTACGTAATACTACAGATGTGTACCCCAAGCCAAAAACTGATAAATGTTTTTGCTGGAGGAAGGGCGCTTGAATGCATGGGGAGACACGCAATTCAGAAATGTGCCTAGCTAATTATTATTCTAAAGGCATATTTCATGATATAATAAAATATGAAACTAACTAAATGTAAAAAAACAACATTGAAACATATAAGTACCAAGTACGTGTATGTAATTCGACAATCCTATATGTAGCACGGTTAAGAAATTGACTTGTAATGTGCCTATTATAACAATCAATCAAAAAGTAAAAGGGTAATTATGGGTAAATGACGACCATGACTCCAGCGGTTGTATTACAGTCAAAGCATGACCTACACTGATAAATCATGGACAAAATGAGTCATCACTATGTAATATCTTGCAGTGTGGTTTGGATAGTTATTGCAGATATGAAAACAGAAATGAAACTGCAAGCTTGAAGAAAGTATCTTTAAAAGCTGTATATTGGATGTGTCACAAATAATGTAAAGGAGATGCTATGTTATTTTCGCATTAGCAGAGTGACATACCTATACATAATTGGAAAATAAATGTATCCCACATTTTATAAATTACCTTATTACTTTTGAGTGTATGTAGTAGGTATATACTGTGGAATGTATAATGTATAATGCATGTTCTCCACGCACTGATTGCCACTGATGTCATTATGTACAAAATAGAAAAGAATGATAACATTGTATAATGCCAAAGGTCATAATAAGCTTTTGCCGACCTAACTATACCTAAGTTTACTTGATTTTACACAGAATATTTTTGATGCTAGTATTACTAAATTAAGTGAAGTCATTATCCAGTACCCTATGCTCCATTTTGTACGCAATCTATGCAAAAATACTTCGGGTATATTTTCAATTTTCTAAACCTTCTGTAAAAGCAGTGGAAAATAAAAAAATGTCCATAAATGATGGAACAACTACACAAATTCAAATTGAAAACATAAATTAATTCTTTTGGTAGTACATACTAGAAATACAATTTTACTGTACTAAAAATATCAGGTACCTATAAATACATAGAGCACCTTACCTGCCTATAGCATCTATATACACATAGCGACATATCTGCAACATAATGTATATATACCTATAGCAAAAAACCCAATTTTTAAACTTCTGTATGCGAAATTAATGTAAGTTTAATTTATTGCGTCCCAAATGACAAATTGGCAATATTACTTATTCAACGAGTACTTTACTAAGAATGCAAAGAAATAAACATGAGTTTCACAGTGCATTGTAAAAGGGAAGCAATTTAGTGAAACTAAAAACTTTAATATGCACTTTACACCAAAACCATATAAATTCATGGATTTATGTAAACGTATCTATATATAGGGTAAGCATGATTCATTATTTTCATATCTCATACAGCCTCTGACGATAGTAAAGCAATTATGTTGAATACCTATAGGTTAACTTTGCACCTACCTCCAGATAATTGATGAAGTTCTGTCCTTAATTATGCTTCTATATATGTGACATAAATATCTGCATCATCATCATCAACTCGAAACATAATAATTACTGACTTCTTCTGAATTGATAACAATGAATGCGTCATAGACAAATACATATGTACCTCTAATTGAAAACAAGGCTGTTCATTTCCAGCTCCAGATTCCAGAATATTTATTATTACCAGAGGAAGAATAGATTGCAGATGCTAAATTGGATTGGGAATTTATCCGGGGGGAATATTTATTGGAATTGGATGAACTGACTCATAAATAAAAAATCATATCACTTGATATGAATATCGTTTGATATCAGTCAAGTGAAGAGTCTGAGTGCGATAAAGACTGGAGGACTAAAGGGGAATATTGTAGAGCGCCAGGTTTCAAGGGAGTTTGAGTTGAGATCTGTTTGAGTAGAAATTGTTGGTGGTGGAAGTGGCCTGTGAAGGAGAAGGAAACAAAGTAGTGCTAAGATCACAAGACAGACAGACGGTCCTGTTCTATGGCAGTGCATCGTAGTAGTAAGTTCTTTTATATGTCATTCAGTCACATCGAATCACATAATTAGTAATTCTACAAAAACAGTCCCGAAATTCATCTCTAAATCTAAATTAACGCGTAATTAATTTCCTGTGTTCACCATAGTCAGAACAATTCGAACCTGTATTTATTTCTAGGATAAAAATCGGAAGACACGAACTGTAAATTCCCTGTAGAAGTGCTGACTGTTTGTTTAGTGCAAATTTCAGTTATTATTGGTGAATCGTGATTTTTGGTTGTCAAATTATGTGAAGCTGTTAACTTAAATTTTCAGGTTTTCTCCGGGCAATCACCGACTCATATTTGTAATTTTACGAAGATAAATCTTCTGTGTGCAGTGAGTGGAAAATCGGGTAGAATTTAATTAAATTTCGTCATCCACATAACATAAATACATCTTCTCTCTCCGGTCTTCAGAAGAATTTAGTTTCGCTGTGATAATTCAGTAGTGATCAGATGTTTACAAAAAAGTTACTTTTCTTCGGGACAAATTACATTTAGGTACACGGGCATTGTGTTCAGTGTTTTAGAATTAGTTTAAAACTAAACGAAGTCAAGTAAAGTTCATCACTCTGAAAAATATTTCTACGATACAATTGTACCTTGTTTGTATACACGATATATGTAATAACTACTAGAGTGGTATAAGATATAACTATAGTAGTGTGGTGTATGGTTGTTGTATAGGATTGATTTGTATACATACATGCCAATGCCAATAGCACCACAACAATATTTTTTAGCTTGCAAAAATTGTCAAACCCTGATTTTTTAAATAGTATCGTATAAAGCGATTAATTCTTATTAATTAGATCCGTTTATGATTTTTATTCCTAATTATTAGCTGTTCATCAAGAAGAATATCAAGCAAGAAACATCACTTCAGATTAATT
Organism: Pogonognathellus flavescens; assembly: GCA_019776165.1. NCBI lineage: Eukaryota > Metazoa > Arthropoda > Collembola > Entomobryomorpha > Tomoceridae > Pogonognathellus > Pogonognathellus flavescens. The sequence continues at coordinate 29,162 of JABASD010000137.1, forward strand.
GATTGATGAAACTACAGTATTATAATATATGGTTTTAGGTCTTTGTAATTTTTGGTTTGTGTGCTGTATGAAGAATATCTAAAGACGTTTTTAGTGTTAGTGGCTCTCTCACTGAATCAGTGCAGTCATGAGTGCAGTCAGTGTTTGTTGACTCAGCCTTCAACATATTATAATATTAACAATAATTAAACGTACATAAGACCACCTCAGCCCTGGTATTGTGATCGTGTGTTGTAGCATTTGATTAACACTAATGAGGCTAAAAATACAAACCTAGTTCAGAGATTTCAACGTTTATATATACGAATACCATACGTGCGATTTGCACCTTGAATTTTTGTCTTTGGACTTGTGTGTACATCTTTTTGAGATTAAGCTCAATCTCAAAAAACATCAGGTTTCTTTCGACTTTCTAGTTTCTAAGAGGTAAGTATCAGACATCCAGATACAATAATATTATTATTACAAGTTGTGGTTGTATCATTGCACTCAACATCGCATACACGAATGACGAGACGTAGATCTGTTGTGATCTGTAAATCTTTATCTGTATGTATCATCTTCTTACCATCTTTCTTACCTACTACTACTACCAGCTCTTTTAGATAGGTATACTTATTGTTAGAGCTGTAGTAGTATACTGAAAGTACCTTCTTGTTATAGTGGATATGCTCTTCTATAGATGCCTCATACATTTTAATACTTTGCCAGTGTATATAATGTGTTTACCTATCTATACATTTATTTTATGTAGCTTAGACATTGTTCCTCGTATAAAGTTATAGTTTCTTAGGAAAGTTCACAGGCAAGTCATCTCACATTTAGATTTAGTACATTTAGCAGTATACTGCCAAGTTGAGTGTGGTAAGCGTGTAGGTATGTTTAGATATGAAGACGGTTTAGTGGGTTTTGTATTGTATTATGATTATAAGGCTCCATGTTATATGCACGTAGTCACGTAGCAGATGGATGTTAAAGGTAAATAGTAAACATGTTCTTATTCTTAGTACGTGGACACAATAGACAGGCGACAGACCTATGGCCTATGCATGTGATGTATGTGTGTAGTCAAAGAATAAGACCAAAGGCATAACGCCATAATGAGAAAGAATCAGATGTAATATTCCGTTTCAAAGATCAATCAACAACATGAGGGTTTCAGGGTTCACCACATACATTCATTCTTCACGTACATGTCATATTATGTGATGTTGGTTGGGCAAATGAAGAATGCTGTCTTTCGTCCAGCTTAACAAATATCCATGTCAGCATGCATTGATTTCGTTTTAATTATTCAGCTTTAGCATTTTGGGAGCTGCAAGTGACATTACTATAATATTACACAGTTTCATAAAATAGAATCATAACATAATGTGTATATTATAGGAAGAGCAGCTTGTATACGTTTTTATGAAAACCATTGTGTTAGTGAGAAAATTCAGTTCAGTTAATCATGTAAATTTTTTAAAGTAGGTACTTCATATGCTGCTGCATGTTTTGTCTTTCTGGTTATCACAATAAATACAAATCTGTATTTACCAGCATTTTTAAAACTAATGTAGGAAAGTTTGTGATTTGTTTTTGAGTATTTATTTTAAGTTGTTAAAGACTGTGTAAACATGTGTCTCATGGAACTTTTTGATTTAGAAGGAGAAAAGATGCCCCTCTTTGGAAAGTCGCAAAAGAACCCAGCCGAAGTAGTAAAAGCCCTAAAGGAAGCGGTGACTGCTCTTGAGCGAGGTGATAAGAAAGCGGAAAAGGCTCAGGAAGAAGTTTCCAAGCAGCTATGTGCAGTGAAAGGTATCCTTTTTGGCTCAGCCGATACTGAGCAACAGACTGAGATTTTGGTTGCCCAACTTTCTCAAGAGCTTTACAACACTAATCTTCTGTTACTCCTCATCAATAATCTCTCCCGAATCGAGTTTGAGGTGATTACATTTACGTTATCTTCATCTGATATCCCAAAGGTGTTTATTAGAGTGGTACTTTTATACATTGATATTTTATTGCAGGGAAAGAAAGATGTTGCCCAGATTTTTAACAATATCCTCAGGCGGCACATAGGAACCCGATCCCCTACCGTGGAGTACATTTGCACCAAACCAGAGATTCTCTTCACTCTTATTTCGGGGTAAGTTTTTATTTCTACAACTACTATTTCATTGAATTAAAATTAAAAATTAGTAATAATTTATGTAGGCAAATATTAATGTAAATATTAATTCTGTACTTGGTTTGAACAGTTATGAACATAAAGATGTTGCCCTTAATTGTGGAACAATGCTTCGAGAATGCGCGAGATACGAAGCATTGGCCAAAATAGTTCTCCAATCGGAGGACTTTTACAAATTTTTCGAGTATGTTGAAGTGTCAACTTTTGATATCGCCTCAGATGCCTTCTCCACCTTCAAAGAGTTGTTGACAAGGCATAAACTTCTCAGTGCAGAGTTCCTGGAGGCCAATTATGACAAAGTCTTCAATCACTACCAGCAGCTGCTCAACTCTGAGAACTACGTCACTCGCAGACAGAGTCTCAAGCTGTTGGGGGAGCTGCTCCTCGACAGACACAACTTTACCGTAATTAATTGCATTAAATATTAATAATTGTATTCATAGAGGCAGCAAAATGTTGATGTAATATCTTGATGAGGTCGTTCAGTGTTCTCAAATCCGTTGTACTAATAATAACAGGTGATGACTCGATACATTTCCAACCCCGATAATTTAAAGCTCATGATGAATATGTTAAAGGAGAAATCCAGAAACATACAATTCGAAGCCTTCCACGTTTTCAAAGTAAGATTTCATAACTACTGAGACTAGAAGTTTTCTCATTATCGAATAATTAATAAAAGTAAGCTGAAAAACGTAACGTTTCATACTATTTCCATTTGTAGGTCTTTGTGGCGAACCCCAACAAACCAAAGCCCATTTTGGATATTTTGCTGAGAAACCAAGAAAAGCTTGTTGATTTCCTCACGAAATTTCACGAAGACCGCTCGGAAGATGAGCAATTTAACGATGAGAAAGCCTACCTCATCAAGCAAATAAAAGAACTCAAGCCCATACCTGATCAGTAACTGATAGATGAGCAATTACATAATAACTAGTATACCCAACTAGAAATAATAATGATAAATCCCGTGAGTATGTAAAAATCGAAAAATGAAATCCTTTTAACCATAAACCAAGATAAAGCGTAAAAATTCCTCTTAAATCTTGTATATAACCCACATTATATGTAAGCTATTCCTACAAACCAGCTTAATACAATTACCGCGTAACATACCACTCCTCTCCTAATAAATTGCACGATTCTGTTAAACCAGGAACATAATAGACTACGGAGTTATTATCCTATTGCAAATAATCCTACTGAAGCGAATTGTCGGTTGTATAACATATTTTAACGGGGATTTCACGCCCACAGAGAGTGTAAAATAAAGTTCCATCTGTATTATCATTATCATAAAAGATAGTCATAGGCTTATACAAAAAGCTTGTTAACCAAATAATCATACTATACAATAATAATATTAATAGTTGAATTTATAAATTAAGAATAATAACTTACGATTATGTATTACTTCAATATAAAGCAATCCCAGCACACTACTTCACATGCCTTACTTTACATTTGCAAACATACAGAGGGAATCTGTAGACTGTGAACTGTGAGTATAGGAAATGTATTAGTATCTCCAACCAAACAAAACAGCTGCTACTAACAAAGTAAAGAAAACATTATGTAGATTTCAATTATTAGTAAATCCTTTCAACTGTGTTAGAAGACCCATCCATTTTCCATCCAACGCTGATTTCAATTTCAACCAACCATCGTAATAATGTGCTAATTATTCTTGTAGCGGTTCATTAGCGTATAGAAACGTAACTTACCTACAAATACCTGGCCTGAGCTGAGCTGACAGATTGATTTAGAGCAAATGTTATAATAATTTTAAAGAGCTGAATGGGTTTTTCCGTCTCATGAGTGATGTACATTGTACAATAGGTACGATTTTAGTAATTTGAGATTTTCATAGCCAGTATTGAATCTTGTTTGATAATTAAGTTCTTAAGAGTTATTCATTATTCCTATACGTATAAATACATGAAGTATACATTTTAGCTTCTGTTAGTAAAATAATTAAGTGTTCGTCTGCATCCAATATGCAATATGAAAAATGAACTTTTAAAAACTCACCACCTTCAATATGTTCTTCTCATCTGCATGTTATCTTAAAAATATCAACTACCATCGAATGAGTTGTTTAATAGTTTGCTAATTTTACAAGTATGAATAATTTATAGTGCAGAAGTAATTCATTTCTATTGTATTGATTGTAGATTTCATTTTTAACCCTTTACGTAGTAGTTGTATACTAGCGAAACTTTAAAGTACTAAAAACTAACGCCTGTAGTGAGCATCGGTTTTGTTGTGTAGACCCATATTTTATATTTAGTAAAAAATATGGAGAAATGCGATTTAGCGATCTCAAAACCTCCATAATATACGTAAAGACTCAACAAGTAATAATAGTATCGTCGTATCCATGAAACTTCTCTCTTCTCAAGGCGTGTTTATTATTAACAGTCAGAATAATACAAAAATGAATTATTTTATGACCATTAGTTAAACTACTACCGATTGCTCCACAACAAATGAATGTCGTCTTCAGAACTGAACGATTATTGTAAAAATGCATAAGACGCCCGTGCATTTAAACCTAATTATCATATTGTTAGTAAATATATTGCTGTGGATTCTTATAGTATGCAAACAAACGTAAACGTACTACTAAAAAGTAAAAATAAATGCATAATATACCTTAAACCTATACCTACCTAATTATATACTACTACCAGTTTAGTAGTTCTAGTAATAAGGTAACAATCATAATCGAAATCTAAGTAATAAAATACCTATAGAGAGGTAGGGATGATAATATGAAGTATGAAACTAAAATAAATGTTGTAAGTGCTACTACTATATATTTAAAAGCATTAAACTCAAAATCGCAAGGTCGAGATCACCGTGTAATATAGAAAAGTAGATTTTAGGTATGTACTATACTACTAAACTAAAAACTAAAGGAACTCAACAATACTAAAGTACTAAAAGTAGTAGAGGGATACTATGCAACAAATTATAAACACACCTACAGTAGGTACATAAAATACTATACACATAAATATTATACATACTACAAAGATAATATTATTACTATGAACTTGCAGCATCTAATTGTAGTAAGTAACAAACAAGTGAGAGAAATAATGTCGTAATAACAGGAGTACACTAAATCTATGTCTGTATTTGTTAGAGTTGTTAGAAAACAATCGTACTTTGCCAATCCATGCTAATTGAAACTAAATTTACAATATCATTGTCATTATTACTATTATTGGAAAAGTACAGACACAAGTGCATCTCTGAAATCGATGTTCATTGTTCGTATAGACGTGTAAAGAATGCACCTTCTTAATAATTCAACAGAAAATACTTTCGCGTGATAATTGCAACTCACATACATGATTCAAATCAGAATGGAAAATGTTCTCTCATCTTACAAATATATACGTGTTGAAAAACATGATGGTACTTAACCCATTATTGGTCAATTTAACAATTAATATTTAAGTATGCGTTTTTTGAACCAGTTTTATTATTTTTTAGTATTTCATGTGAGTTTTAGAATACAAATACGTTTAATGTTATGGTTAAGCTCATGTACTACTAGTAGCAATGTAGCAATCTGAAACTAAATAAGTTCGAAATGAATTATTGCAATTAATTATGTTATCCTGTTAAAAAATGTAAGCAACAACATGTAAAAATGAAAGATTCTTGACAAATGAATTGTTTACAGATAACTAAAGCAATTTTGTTTCAAGTTTCATCAGAAGGATTCTTGTTCTATGTAAGTAAAATCACAAAATTTTGTTTGTCCAATGAATGCAGTTCAGAGAGAGAGTTAAAAAGAAGATGATGCTATATGATTTGCTAATGTTTGTCATTGTTCCAATTGAATATCTTGGTTGAGTTTATTAATTATGTGGATAATTTGTGCAAAAACACAATAAGGAAAGCTGCAGAAAGAAAACATTTGTTAAAGTGAAAGCAAGAGAAAGAGAGAAAGTTACTTGAAGACAGAATAATCCAGAAAATGTCAAAAGGGCAAGGAGGCAATACTATAATATTATTATTATTTATGAAAAAGAAATACCTATAATTAATTATCCAGAATAATTGTAGAATTTTGGATAAAGCGAACATAATAGGCGTACTTTACGTACTGTGTACTGTACTACTAATAATTAAATTATTGTGAAGGTCAAGAAGTTGAGATTCATTATGTATGAATTTTCTATGGTGGGTATCAAAGTACTAAAGGTAGTGAAAAATTAGCATGCACCATGATGAAAAATAAAATAAGCATTGATTATGAGAATCAAATCAAAGTCTAGCCGAAATTCCATTTAGTTGTAGAATTGCGTAGAAAGTAACAACGTTTTATGTGTGCGTCTTTCTTGTGTAGTAAAAGTAGGAGAAGAGAAAGTTTAAGAGAACGAGTTGTAATTCCTCGTTGATGTGTTAAGAACGATTATAATAATATAGTAAGGTTTGCATTGGTCCAGACAGAGTGTATTAACAAAAACTGCAATTTTGGAGAAGATTGTAAAATGTGAAATGAGCTGAAAAAGGAATTACAGATAGTTATAAATAAATTGAATGATTTAGTATTGTATTTATTCTTATTTGTTGCATTGTCCATTATTGTACGAGCTAAGTTAGTATTAATAATGTGGCCTGTAATTAATTAACAACACTTCGTCGGATAATAATCCTTTGGTTTTACCATCAACGAAATATTCAAATACCCGAAAAATAAATAAAACATGCCAAAAATATAAACTCACTCTTAAAACTTCCATTTCTTTTCCATCTAGTACCTATGTCGCTTTCACCATCATTATTTTTATTACGACGAAATGGAAGGACTATAGGTATTTTAACCCTGATCTAGCTATTTACACCTGTCACCCGGGACTCTTCAGAAAAGAAAATGGGAACTCATCTTCCCTGAATACGCCACTGGCAATGTTGGAGTAACCAACTTTCATTTAAACATGATTCACCCGAAATATATTCCATTCCCACAGAACTGAAATCGAATTATGTGTGTAGTATATTTTCATTAAACTTGCATATTATATTATGAAAACATGTGAATTGCTCTCAGACAGTAATCGCAGACTGTCTATCCATATTTACAAGCATAAGCACTGGTACTTGTAACCACAAATTGAATATGTAAGAGGTCATGAATGATTGACCCCATCTTCGATATTAGCCGTCCAATGGACCTCTACAGTAGTATGCGTGTGTCAAATTTGAAGTTAACTAATAGGAAAAGTGACTATATTTATTACAGCTACAAATTAAGAACACTTTATTCCGTCAGTGAATGTTGATGATTCATTTTTGTAGGACATACCTAAAAATTTGTAGGAGGTGGGGACCGGAGTCGTCTTGTTGGGTTCGGAGATCAAAATTTTTTGTCAAATATCCCCTTTTTTCCGGAATCTGGGAGTCGTATGATTTTAATGACTTTCACCAGACTTTCACTGACCCGATAAAGTCGGAGAAAGCGTGAAGGTATCAAACTTTGCTGAACTTTCACTTCAAACATTTTCGAGTATAGTGAAGCCCAACCTATTTTAAACATTTTTATCAAGTTTTTGTTTTCAGGGTTTTTCGCACTAACCATTACCCCATAAATGAAAATTATATTTGTAGCTTCCACATAATATGTATTTTTACTCATATATTGTAGTCTTTAAGAGAAATGAATACAATTAAAATATTTCGTCCATCTTTTGATTTATTTAGCATTAGTTTACACTTATAATAATTTTCAAAGATTTGTTTTCCGATAACAATAATAACAAGCGATTTCGCGAAAGTACGACATTGCAACTGACGAGACTAAATTATAATCAAAGACTCGATGTGTCGGAAAAAGATAGTTTTCACAGGCACTAACACTAAGTGCACTACACAGCTCTGAGAGTGGGAGAAGCTATTAGACTAGTTCATTTCCGAGCGTCATTGTGGCACTGAAGAAAGAAGTAGTTGATAAATACGTCTAAGACTTCAACAGTGCCACATTGACGGGAAAAGTGTAAATCTCAACTAAAAAGAAAAGCTTTGAATAAATAGAGATGCTAGTAAACTTCAAATAATTTAATTTCAAGGTAATCAGTTCCACAAAGATTAGGTATAATACAGATATCATTGAATTCTTAATCTAAATCTAAACTAGTTTACTTTATCGTGTATCTAATTCTAAGTAATTAAATTATCATTTCAATATTATTTTTAATTAATTCAATCCATATATATAGCCATAAAGGAGTGAGGACATACGACATATTATACGGTGTAATACATTCGAGAGGAAACCTTAATCTCTATTAACCTTCTTTCAACATGCAATCACATCTTTGACGCAAATGTATTTAACCATAACTTACAGTGGCTTAAAGTTTCCTCTGCAATGCACATAAGACATTATCAGTTTAGTTTAATTCAACATTAGTTAAAAGTACATTAGATAGTAAATAATAACATGCAAGATACTTCAATGTATTTATGATAGAAGTACCACTCAACCTAATAACACTGACCAAGTAGTGATGTGATGTTTTTAACAGTGAAATTCTATTTTTAATTTTGAACAGAAAACTTGCCAATTTATTAATAATTTACCATATTCCTCAAACATTTTGCTATGACACCTCCTATTTCTACTCTTGGAGAAGGTGGTGTAGAAGAAGACGAAGAAGAGGCTGAAGGTCAGACAATTGTGTTCCAAAGATCCGATGTGAAACCGCTTACATCCTTTAAATCCGGATGTTCGCTAAGTCCTAGACCAATATATATAAACAATTAAAATGTGTTTCCAAAATTTAAAAAAAATTCATAATGGCAGTATTTTAAATATTTAGTCAACGTACCAATAATTTCCAAAAATTGTGGAATTGATTGGGCTGTCAGTAATTTCTGTTGGTACAGATTCAGTAGAGCTGTCGTAGACTTAACCAAAGGTTCATCATTCTTTCTTATATAATCCGCTAATATTGATGGCCATTCACCTGATCCAGAAACGTCCTGTACCAATTTCATCATAAGATAATAGATTACTCAACAGTTACAACTACTAGATTATTCTATGCAGTCATGTAGAAATAATTATGTTATTACCTTAAACACGATTGTGTACAGTCCATGGATCAGAGACAAAAATATCAGCCCTGCTCTGTACTGGACAAAACCACTTGCACCTAATTGCTTGGATCGAATTCCACAAAGCCCCAGTACCCGTTTAAGCCACAACACACGATTTTCCATCCACCTAATCATAAAAACAAATGAAATCAATTCCTTTGTACAATTACGGTTAAAGACAAGAAAACATTTGTCAAATTGAACGCTACGACATCGTACTTGTCTGGCTGGTGAACCATCAGGGATACAACAAGGTGATAGTAACTTCCTTCCACAGCAAAAGCATCATCTTTCCAACTTGTATGTGAAGCAAAGAGAAACTTGTCTACGGAGTTACTTTCTTTTGTAGAGGCTCTAGTTGTATTCAGCACGTAGAGAGCCGTGTGAAACAAATACGGAACCAAATGCATGTTGGACTCAGGACCACCGCCCCCGGTGTCTTCATGAAAACTCTTTTCTTCGGCAAATCTCAGGAGCAGTAATTTGATGTCATGGACACCCGAAGAAAATCCAACATCTCGATGACCCGTAGCTTCCTGAAGATAGGCATTATGGCGTGCTAAGCAAGCGGCAAAAGCAGATTCAGGAACCTGATTTCCCCAAAGAGGGATCAGACCGTTGCATCGAGTATTCGCGTTTTGCAAAGAAGCAGACTCCCATTCGTCTCTTGAACGTGCCAATCTGAAATAAAGTAATAAAGTAACAATTACGTAAAATAACGTATCCTTATTTAATAGGGAATAAATAAATGGTCTAATTGCGTTACCAACCTGATTGCAGCCATATGGCAATCCACGTGGACGACATTGAAATGCGATACGGTGCAGTATCCGTAAGTCTTTCTGCTCTTAGTCTCAACCTCTTCAACTACACATCTCTTGCTGAATGTATAAATTCCTAAGACTTTAGTCGGTTGATATTTATACCCTTCACGACATATCACACATATTAGGCCAGTTTCTTCAGCGAGATCTTCCATCTGATCAAGGATAGTTGAAACAGCTGTTGTAACTTGTCCTTTCTCGTTGGTTTTCATGCCCATAGTATTCAGCTGTCTCTGCCTCATTGCCATGGCCATTCGTTTCTTTTCTTCCCTAGTGGCTCTCCGAGCTCCTTCCACTTCTTTCCAGATCTGATTAAAAACATAAATATGAATGAGATTGTTTTCGTAGCACTAAAATCTAAAAATAACACGCATTTTTACTTAAGAAATTGACATTTACTTTATCGTGCGATCTCAAGGCTTCGATCGCATTCTCGGCTAAAGATCCCACATGCTCATCCGAAGAAACTTGTTCCAGCTGGTGAATTACAGAGATACATTCCTTTCCTATGGCTTCCTAAAATTAGTTTATTAAACCAGTTAGTTGCTATAACTTGCATCATTTTGATTATATAACACAACGGGCACAACCCTAATAAAACCAGGAAGAACAATATACCTGACTAGGAACGTGGTCATTGTTAGCAAAACCACCCAACAATCTCAACACATATTTCAATGCCGGCTTCGAAACCATTTCTTTCCATTCGTCCGAGTCTGGTCTGCCCAATGGAGGAGATAAATGTGGAGCCCGTTTCTTGATGTAATCCAAACAAGTTTCTAAGACGCGTCTCTCAATAGCTAAATCTTTAAAGGTACCTCCGAACGGACCAGCTTGCACGTTAGACACCAAAGCACAGACATGTTCGAGCTACAGATTGAGTCATGAGTCAGGTTTAGTACTACCAACTTCAATTATTTTCTATTCAATAAATTATTATGTTTTGATGTTAAATACCTTTGTTGCAAACTCAGCATTGGGATCATCATCGAATTTGAAGAAATTCCATGAATCTTTAAAGCTATCGAAGATTAAATTCATTTTGACTTTGTCCGTGTACGTAAGACCCGCTAGTACCTTGAAATGCATGGATATGGCCGCCTGTCTACTTTTCAATTTATCTAGAAAACATAAAAGTTTATTGTGTAAAGTTGTACGGAAGAATGTTTTATCTGATTATAAAATAGAAATAAATTTTGCACGAGATTGTATACCTGACAAGTGCAATAAGTTCTGGACATCTTCTATTGAACCTCTAGTCTCCGCAAAGATAGCAAATCTATCTTCGTCCATGGCACAAGCGTCAGTCAAAACGGTATCTAATATCTGCAAGGGAACACAATGATTTTAGTATTTTTAAATGTATACCAAATATGCGAATATCAACGAAAATAGATAAATCTTACCTCCAAAACTTGGTCGCTAAGATGCACAATACCAGACGAGCCTTGAATGCAGGTGAGATCATGATCCAAGCAAAGCTGTAATACAGGCAATAAGGTACGAACAACATCCAAACCGGGATTAATCAAAGCCTCTCTTCCATTTTTGATTTTAATACAGTATCCCATCAGTTTTAGGATGACAGCGATTAAGGGCTTAGCACGGGACAAAATGAACTGTTGGTTCATAACGTTTTCCAAGGCGCTCAAAACCATTTTTAATCCGCCACATTCCACAAGACCGTTTGCCAATTTGTAGGTCGTTTCGTTATCTTCTGGTCCATCTGAAGGAGATGCAAATGTTTCCACGAATTCTTCCGTAGCATCTCCAAGAAGGCCCCTCATTCTGTACACGATTCTCATTGGCTCTAACTGCCCATTTGTGGGGAGCCAAACTCTTTTGTATACTTCTTTTACTGGCAAATCCAACGACATGATCTTATTGTTAACTAATAACTCCATTCCATTGTCATCCTCTAACAGGGCAACTAATTCACAGTCAGTACAAATCTTGTTTTTAATATCTCTCATCAAGGGACCAATTCCTGTTTCATTGCTGCTGTACGGATTTCCCAACATTCGTCCTTGTAAAAAGTCTTCTTGTTGAGGATCTTTATCCAATGTGACGTAAAATTCTGCAACGTCATTCTCTTCGTGGACAATTAGGGAACATACACGTTCAAATACAAAAACAGGAGTCGTCAAGTCTTCTCTTGGACATTTTTTGAGTGTTTCTACACAAACGGTCATGAAAATCTTGGTTTCTTCTTCGGTCCCGGAAGTTATTTCTTCCAACAAACCCAAGAGTATTTCTTGTGCTTCTTCTATAGGTCGTGTTCTATGCAGACGGAGCCGTTTGAGGGCTAAGTAACCTCCAAGGACAGTCGAAAGGAGAGAGATTCGTTTGGTTCGTCTAACAGAAGGAATAGCAAGCGCAGACAACAAGCGTGAGAGTTCCCAAACACAGATTCCTTGCGAAAGATCAGAATGGAGAGTAACGGTTTCCAAATGATGAAGCTTCTCTATCTGATCATCTAATAACTTGCAAACAATATTTAAGGCGCCTTTAGCATTCAAGAATGCTGAAAATTCTGCTGGTATGGCTAGATCTCTGTATAATTCCATGAATTCTCGGCATGATTCCCCATAGTAAGGAAGGTCGTGCATAAAACTTGTCAGTAATTCCATAATCTAAACAAATACAAGATAGCACATTAGTAAATATTTTAAGGTTTACAGTTATTACGAAAGAAAGTTTTAGCAATAATATATGTTACAAGTTCAATGTTCAATTCAATGTAAGTATGTATTACCTTTAATCTTCTTTGAGGAATTTGTGCCAAATCTTTCAACAAAGCAGCAGTTACACTTCTTGTTTGAACAGATCCAGGACAGAATATTAATTTTTTCATCCAAATCAAATCAGTAGTGTTAAATACTAATCCGGCATTTGGTTCAACTTTGAAATGTCTCTCCAGCCAAACTCTTCCGTACTTTTTCATTAGGTACAACTTTCTCAGTTCTTCCTTGTTTTTAATTTTGGGAATCTTATTATCCTTCTTTTTAGACGAGCTAGCTTCTTTAGAGTTAGGTTTATTGTTGGAATTTTGACTTTGCTCCGAAGGAGCAGGAGAGGATTCGCTGCCCTGTTTAAATTTTGGTAGCCGTTTCTTCCATTGATCAAATAAGAAGTTTTCATCTCCGTCAATCCACGCTTGAAGATTAACGTTTATTCCTTCGACAGCTGTGACAGTAACTTTTTCTCTTTCCTAACAATCCAAGTAGAAAATATTAATTGATATAATTATTTGATTAATTCACTCACTGCAATAACATTTCTGTCATTCTGTCTATTCAACGTGCAAAAAACTATCAAAGAATTTAAAAACCAACTAAACGACATTTATCAAAAGAGCACGTTTCCCCGAACAAAAAATAAGACAAAGATGTGGTCACTTACTCCTGATTGAGTCGTTCGAATGAAGTTCTGAATAATTTTCAAACACGGAAGCAGTCCAGTTTCGGTAACCGTTGGATCACGGAGGCGTTTAACCGCATTAGTGAATATTTTCATCAAACTTCGTAGCTTAATTTCCCAACAAGAGTCGTACATCTGAAGAAGTGAAGCAAGTAATGAAATCTCCTCCGACGTTTCAAAACTCACATCCGACCAAGTTTCTTTATTAAGTGCAGCCATAACCCTGAAAGTATCGTTAGATTTAGTGCTTTTGTTCACACCGTTAAATTCATCAATTCATTGACTTTCAATAGAAATCATAGTGGGCTAGATGTTTAAGTAAAACTAGAAAACTACAATAGTAAGTTTTTACCTTGAATTGATCATTTGAGTCAACTGAGATGTAGCTAGATGATCATCTTTTACAAAGAAGCAAAGAGCATTTTTAACTTGTTCCTTCAAAGCAGTTGAGCCTGCTGATTGTGACAATCGAAGTAGAAAGCTCAAGAAGGACAAATCAAATGGATCTCGAGGGCTTCCAGCAGTTATTAATGCTTGTAGTAGTTTCAACGATAGTGTAATGCTTGAAGCCATACATCCATAGCATCGACCTGTTTCACACAGAAGACAAAATAATACTTAGTTACACATTTCTAAATGCAATATCGACATTAAAAATCGCATTTATAATTGTGACGTACGGAAAGTGACATTATCCATGGTATCTAGCGCATAAGCTGTGGGATCGAGTTTCAGCATTTCTTTCCTATACGCTCCAACTTTCCTCATAAGTCTATTAAGTTCTTCGTATGAATTTTTACAGTCGATGGCATAGCAGTAAGCTAAACTTTGAACGTTCTTCAAAACCAAAGAGCCGGTAGGTCCTCCTAAAGCTCCAGTTCCTAAGACTTGCTGAGCAGCAGCAGCGTTTCCACTGACTCCTCCTAAATTAGCAGACGCTGCACTATTGTTGCCATTGTTATTCGCTGAATTGCCTTGAGCTACCGCTGCAGGTGCCACGTTGTTGTTCATTGCATTAGCAGCCGCTGCTGCTGCCGCGGAAGCATACGATGCGGGCAGCGATCCTGAAGATGAAACTCCACCTGTTCCCCCAGCTGAAAGTGTAGCAGATGAAGCAGCAAGCCCTGACATACTTCTCCGCTCTTTAATCGACTGCAGCATTGTTTCCAAGCATCCTTTGATATGTTGTTGTTGCTTATAAGTTTGGTCAGCCTTTTCCAAAAAGCTACTGACGGCCGTTTCTGCTTTTTTGTGGTCTTCTTCATTTTCTATGGGGTCTACTGCGACAACGCTTTTTGCTAACACACTAATGTCCAATTTGGCATATTTGCAAAATCCACAGGAGTGACATAAGAATGGGTCTCTCTCGTCATAATTGATGGCTCGACATTTGTGGCACTGGAATACATTTTCTCCGCAATTAGAGCAGACTCCAGGCTGAGCTGGCACCGACGCAGAGCAACGAGGACACTGGAGTGTTTCCGCAGAAGCTTGCACGTTGTCGTAAAAATCCATAAATTCTAGCATAACATTTGCAGCCGTGATGGGCACACTAAAGTCTAGTTTGATTTCTGTTTGAGACGCATTCAGGTTTACCTTCCTGGCCATTTGCCAAAGGTTAGGTTTGTTTTTCAATTCTACAATTGGCATGTTCTTCGGAGAGTAATAAACTACCATCGTTTTAATCATTCGGGCTTTCTTTACTTCCGTCAGTCGGATATTCAATCGGATAATGCTCAGCGTAGATGTCAATTTTACAATCTGGCTATTAGCGGTGAATTTCGCGTCCGCCTAAATGAACAAACCAACCAAATTACACTAAATAACGGATATCTATAATCTATTCCCCACACTTGTATAAATGTACATCCAAAAGATAGATGATAAATATTACTAGCATTCATCATCATTGATCTGAAGTTAAGTTTAATTCAGAATCCAAATCCAATTATAAGGGTTTACCTTAATAGTGTTCAACTTTTGAGTAGCATACGGCTTGTCAATGTTGTAGCAAACTTCGCAAGGCTCAGATTCTAAATAATAACCATCCACAGAAACGAAAGGCACCAAAGAGGCATATATATTAGCATTTGAATGAGCCAGCAGAGTCTTTCCTTGTGCTTCAATTGATTCAATGCACAAATTCACTTGTTTTCGTAGCTGCAATTTAATAACAACGACAATTTTATCAACGCATTCTAATATGGAACTCTACATTTCAAGTAGTAGCATGGTTAAAGCGAAATAAACCACAGACAAAATTGTGTTAACTTACGTCTTTGGATTTGAGGTCGTCATTGTTAAGAGTTGCGTATCCCAAAATATCGACAAATTGAGATGCTCTTGACCCAGCTGCAGGTACAAATGGCCACAATTCCCACATTGCGTTTACTAATTTTAGCTGATGAGAACAATCTGATGTGAGAAAGAATCCCAACAGTAAGGCATGAGCTTGCCACCTGGTAGTTAGCAAGGGATGTTCCAGTAAATACTTTTTAACGAATTC
The DNA here is from genome assembly GCA_019776165.1 of Pogonognathellus flavescens. Lineage (NCBI taxonomy): Eukaryota > Metazoa > Arthropoda > Collembola > Entomobryomorpha > Tomoceridae > Pogonognathellus > Pogonognathellus flavescens. Next base: position 45,204 of record JABASD010000137.1, read on the forward strand.
TAAGAAAGTTCTTTTATCAATAGCATCGATGATTTGATGAGCCATGCTCTTGAGTCCCTTTTCGTCCTCAGTCATACGGAGCATTGGTGATTCTGTTTTGTTTTCGAAAGGAACTCCATCAATTGCAATTTTGAGAAGAGTGAGAATAGCAGTTGTCAAACTTTCATCCGCGGTGCAACTCATCTGAACAATAAACTGCAGAGCATCTTCGTTTTTGCAGAATGTTTGCCAACTGACGGGTCTTTGTGTAGCGATGTCAATGCAGGTATTCAGGTGTTCAACCATCGCCACTAGCTGAGAGTATTTGAATTCCATTTTTGCAAATTTAGTTAAGCGTTCCGCCTCCGAGTTACCATCGTATCCAATCAGTCGTTTGAACTCATGAAGATGATATTTGATGTTGTGTAAATCCCTTAACAAATGGTAATTTTCGCGAGTTCCAGCAATATTTAACAGTAGCTTTCGTGCTTGACGTCTTACAAACGGTGCGTTACGATTTTGCAACATCTCACATAAAAGGTCTTCCCAATCCTATAAATAAAAACATAAAACTCTCAAAATTCATGAATTTGTTCTTTAAAATAGTAAAAGATTTACGCATAAATGTGTAGACTTACCGAATCGAAAATAGCTTGTTGATTCATGACTTTCTTTACTTGATAAGGAAGCCTAAGAGCCATTTCTGATAAAAGGAGAGGAAGTTCCTCCAACACGTCATTGCAATGTGTTTTAATGTACTGCTTGAGGAAAAATGGACTGAAATCTGGTGGATTTGTAACAGCACATGGTTTTAAAATTGAGCTTGCTGTTTCAATTGCAACTGGACCATTGAGAGAACCTGGTGCCACAGGAGCAACTGTTTCTGGTTCGTCAACTGCACCTTTCCAAGTCAAACGAAGAATATGAAGTAACTCCTTGCAATAAGCGACGATTCCAGAAGCCTGGATAGTCTCCGCGGTGATCCTGGCAATCCAACTACTTTCTGCCCTTTGATCAGAGCCTCTCCATCGTGAGACAAGAATACTTAACATTCTGAGTACTATGAGGGTCATTTCACTTCCTTCATTACGTTTCCAGTCAGCTGACTTATTAGTTTCTGTTATATTCATCATATCTAACAAACGCGTGACCATGTTCTCTACCACTCGCAGTTCCTCCTCTGAACTTCCATCCAATTCCGCTAAAATTACTAAAAGAACTTGGAGGAGTGGTATGACACTTAAAGCATCATGACATCCCGAAATTTCGTTGGAAATTGATTTCATCAGAGCAATTCTAAATGGCTTAGCGATAAGTTGCTGTTGAAGTTGACTTGCACTGCCATTACCCGCTTTGTCCTTTCCGGTTTCTTTTTCATTTCTCCCGTGGTTGCCAGACTTGTTGGCTTGAGAACTGCAAGGGTCGTTAAGATTATTACTCAATTGACTTCTAAACACATTGTCAAACGATGTAGACGATGATGCTCCTCCCACTTGAGACGAACTCGATGCTAAAATAATACTTCCCGTTGTTCTTCCACTTGAACTTCCTCCAGCGTTAGAACTGCCGGAACTTTCAGATCCGCCAGGCTCTGAGTTTCTCATTGTGGATCCCTCCGTTGCAACTGTGCTTCCCTCATCATCCGAAGGAGGAGGAGATGCTGTAGCGTCACTTTCTGCTCCACCTTCTCCGCCTGCAGCTCCCATATGAGAACCTTCGGGATCTTCTTCAGGTGGACTCATCGCATCTGCTACATGCAGCACCTCTTGATGCATTTCTTCAAGTGCCTGTAGGCCTTCTTGTATTCCCTGAATAGCTAAAGCTGCTCCACCAGCTTGCTCTTGCAAACTCAAAGCAATTGCTAATTCTACCATAGCTTCGTCTTCAGCATCCGATTGTAGGTCCATTCCTGGAGCCATTGCAAAGCCATCTGGTCCCATAAAAGCATCCAAAGGATTTAGCAGTGGCATTTGAACTTCATTTTCTTGTCCGTCCAACATAACAATTGGTTCATCCACTTCAACTAAAGGAAGGTTTGGTGGCTCGGGATTTCGTCCTCCACCACTGTTTCCTCCACTAGAAGAGTTTCCTGTAGGCATTTCCCTTGGACTTTCCGCAGCAGTGTCCGGTGTAGCACAATGAGGAGGAGATGGTCCGGGAATTGTCACGCGTCGCTTGCGAACATGTTTAGGTCTCAGTCTTTTAACTAGGACAGTTCTAACTGGCACACATATTTGGTTGTTTTTAGAAAGAAGTAGACGAATCAAGCAAGGAGATAATTTCGGTACCAAGCTGATGTCTGACAACATGACTGAATAGATTATATCTGCTAGTCCCATTGCTACTGTCTCAACTCTTTGAATTCCAGGTCGATCTACTGAGACAATGTATGGGTTTTTAGGCTTGTAATCCACCAGCTTTTGAAATAGCTTGCACAATGCTTCGATAACATCCGTAGGGCTCATTGATTCCCCAGAATTCAAATCCAGATATTCAAATTGGGCTATATGAAGTGGACGTACTGTTGCAATATTTTTAATGCAGTTGACTATATGGTGAAAATGTTCTGGGTCTATGTTCCTTTCTTGCTTTTCACTCATCTCCATTATGTGGCGAATGCACTGAATGAATACAGCTTTGTCCTGGATAAGTACATAAAAAGTTTTAACCACACCATTAACCACAAACAGGCATTTGAAGTATATATTTTGTTTATCTTACTCTATGCTCATAGTAGGCATTCTTGTTGGACAACACAGAGCACATAAGGCTACGACAAGAGGGATTAAACGGTGGATAATTCTCCAAATATATTTCCGTTGCAATATTTAAAGCTCCGTCAATGTCATTAACATCTTTTGGGCACATTGTAACAGCCAATTCACATAATTCCAGAGCATTGGTCACAATCCTGTTTATTTTAGGTAAAAGGTTATGTACATATTGTATCCGACAAATAGAATTAGAATTAGTTGCATCCGACAAATATAAACATACATCAAAATGTTTTAGCTAGAGTAAAAAGTAAGAAAAGCACAACAAAAAATTGGTCAATAAATTACTTTTCGACAACAGTGTCATCAGTTTTCTTTTCTACTGGAGCCACAGCGCTTGTAGTACCGGTTGAAGCTGATGGACACTGCGTTTGTGGAATTTCTTCGTTATCATCAGGCCACCCGAATGCATCTTTATTTTTTCCATACCTACGCATAAAAGAATTATAAACAAAGTTAGTTCATACAACTTAAGAAAGAATTCGACCTATTTGGCAGTCTCCCAAAAAAAGGATGAACGAACGAAAGATCATTTCTAACTCACATTTTTACAGAATCCACATAAGTTACACATTGAGGATCGTTTGAAGGCCCAAACGTAATAGTCAGCTTAGCATCTGCTTGGAGACTTTCTTCTCTTGTAAGTGGAACATCGTACCATCTTGCACGAGTAACATTTACAGAAATAGTTCGTCCAAAAATTTGGATGAATGTAGGAACGCGATTTGTGTCTTGGCTGCCCAGTAAGATCCTCATACCGGTCATCACCATACTTCCATCATTGTTAGTTACTTCGATATTAAATCCAATAGATTTAGTGCAAACGATGTACATTCCTACAAAAACAGACAATAATGAATTAAAAAACATCAGACAAGAATTTTTTGAACAAAATCTACAGTTAAATGGGCTTAATACTAGAGAAATAATAGTTACCAGAAGTATTCAGCCTGTTTTTAAGTTGAGCTACATTGTAAAGTTGTAATAAATCATTTCCACCAAAGTCGATGTCATTCATAGGTTGACAGTGCTCGAAGAAATCGGTTGGGAAAGCCAACTGACCACCAGCAGTTTTCACATGTCGTGACATTTTTCTAGAGCTATTTCCTATTTTCTTTCCACTTGATTTTTGGCCAAATAAGTCTTGATGAGGTCGTAAACGTGGATTAAGCCAGAAGTCTGTAGTGTCTGATGAATCACACACTCGCAAACTGCCATCATCACATAGAATTAAAAGTGATGTTTTCATTTTCCCTTGTTGAGCTACATGTCGCATGGCGATTAGATCAATAGGCTTTAATTTTCCCACAACACGTATTTCTTGAAGGTAGGAACCAGTTTCAGTCATCAAAAGTGCATAAGGAGTTGAGTCTTTTCCCATCGCACAAATGAGTCCCGGATGTCCAAGGACTTCAGTCCATTGTGCCAAAGCTAAAGGAACAGCTTTTCCAGTGCTTTTAGGGCTGATGAGAACAGCTTTGGTTAGTGGTGAAGCCCCACTTAAATCTTCTAATGTCCCAACGTAACTTTTTCCATTTGGATAGGTGTAGAACAAAAGTTTCAAAGCATGAGAGTAATACAAACTGACACCAACAGGATCCTTTTTCTCGCTTCCTGTTCCTTGAACAGCCGTTGATGAACTATCATGAGCCATCATTTCAGTGTCGTCGTAATTTAGGTCGGTGGTAATGTAGTAATGTCCATTTGCAGCGCTGGTGCTGTCATCCAACTTTTCTGAATAAATTCTTCCTTCATTTGACATAATGACAATGTACTGCATGTCTCCTTGAACGACAAATGTAGCATCTCTAACTTTTCCCGACGGCAATAAAAAGTGATAACTTGGAGACAAGATGTCCTTTCCCAAATCGTATACTTTAACAGCGTCTGCAGTGAGAAGAGCCAGTTCTGTTTGGGATCCAGGCAACCACACGGGCTTTATGATATGATTTTGACTTTCTAAGCCTGGCGTGAGAACCAAATGAGACGAAATTGATCCTCCCGTTCCAATAACAAGTACATGACAATCTTTTAATCCACAGATTGCAATAACATCGTCACGCATTGAATTGCTTGCCATGGTCAGCGCAGTGAAAGGCAGGGTCAATGTTGCTAGACGAGGAAGAGTTAGTTTTTTCTTCCCAGTATCAGCTCCTGAGAGTAGAGCTCCTAATTGCAAAATTGTCAATTTTCCTTTTTCTTGACTAACTGCTAAGTAATGTCGTCGGGCGGCTGGTGCTGAGAGAGACGCAATTGTAGTTCGACGAATCACTTGCGCATTCACCAATTGTCGAATCAAGGAACCTTGATCTCCATTATATGTCATTTTAATATTTTCAAACGCTCCTTCCTGAGAACCAAGAGTTGGAATCTGCAAAGAACAAGAAAGTCGTTTTATACAAACATGTATGTAATTGTCAAAATATAAATATTATTTATTTTAAACTATTAGTAGTTACCATCAAATCTTCACAAGAGGTGAATTCCAGTTGACCACATTTTCCATTCCGAAGGCTCTCGAGAGCGTTTTGCACTCTAAGAAAGGCTCCTATTGGCGTTTTGAGACCAGCTAATCGAGCCACAGCAGACTTTATTTTCAAAATAGTCACTAGGGGAAGCTTTCCACTATATTGCTTGAATGATTGCATGAGATCTTCCCAATTGAATGATGATTTGAGTCGAATTTGGCCATTGTCGGCTCCTCTGTTGAGAGGGTCATATGAAGCTCCGAATTGGTTACTTAGAATCATTCCTGCCGTTGAAACAGCCGTTTTATAGTCGACTAGAGTTGGCGACGAGGCTCTACGTCCACTTCCATCCGAACCAAGAGATCCAGACCCGTCTTGAAGAAAGGGGTTGTAATAATTCGAGACAGCAGAAGACGCTCCATGAGCTCCAGGAACTTGAGCTGTCGTACCAGATCCTTCTACTGATTGCGATTGTGTATTGACCCGTCGAACTAAAGCCTGTAAAGAGTATCGATATAAAAGCCATACATATAAATGATTTTTAAAGCAAAGAAAAATTGCAGTTTTACATTAAACTGGTATGAGAGTACAGTTAATGTCAATTACTTACCAGACATGTACCGTCGGTCTTCGCACCACAGTCACAAAAGAACGAGCCAAATTTTGCATAAGTTACATCGTGTCCACGGTGGCATACGCGAGCACAAATGGAACAAACACCGACCCCGTCTACCATGCCACACGTATGGCAGTGGTACCAATGTTGAGACATGAATTCTTTCTGTGTGATTGTGTAAGTACAGAGTCTACTATTGAGACCTTCATCGTCAGAATCTTCCCCACCACTTTCATCGTCATCTCCTTGATCATCTCCAAGTTCAGAGTCACACAAATCAAACGTATCTTCAACTTCGTTAGGAGGACTAGAACTACCGGGTGTTTGCTCTCTATCCCGATCAATCAGTCTCTGCAGGAAGAATCCCGGTACGGATCCAATACTTGCTCCACTAAGTCCATGTCCGCCGGAGACACTTTGTAGAGATCGTCCAACATCTAACATGTAGTCCATCAATGTCAAAAGTGCACTAAGTGTCGGCAAAACCTTCTTTCCATCGTTTCCATTTCCATCACTATCTTGTAATAACGTAGATGGGCTTATTGCAGCATTGAGATGTAATTCCATATCTTCTGTAAAATCCAAAAGCCATTCTGTCATTTGACGGAAGAGTCTAGAGTGACCATCTTCTGCTTCGCAAATACCCGCCATTTGAATTAGAATTTTAAGGACATGGCAGAATGCTGCAGGTCTCTCCTTTTTGCCATTAGGAAGTATTGTTGTTGTTGTCTCAAGATTTTTCTTTGTGACTTCTATTGTTGAAAGCAATAGCTTAGGAACGATTTTTTGCTCCCCTTTAGCAAATAGATTCAAAAGGCTGGACAAAAATTTGCATACTGCCTCAACAACGGATTCAACCTTGAAAAACTCTTCTGTGAATACCCTCATTGGAAGATCTTCAATATCTCGAATTCCAGAGGTAAGCACTTCCACGATAATTTTTGCATTTCTGTCCGAAGTATCAGGTCCAAATAAGATCGAAAGAAATTCACATACTCGTGTAAGCACTCCATTGCTTTGTGCATTCATCACCATGTTTTCCACTAAAGCTCTCAAAAGTTCTCCATTGTCAGCGATTAGTATGCGGAAAAATATTTCAGTAAATTCAGATGGTTCTTTGCTTCCTGAGCTCCCCAACATGGAAGTTAGAACTTGAAGACATTGTTCAATAAATAAAGACTCGTTTTGCTCTTGTATAACAGCTCGTAATTCCCGATAACAAAGGGCTTTTAATGTTTTCGAGGCAATTAATTCGACCATTTTTGCATTGAGGGGCACGTCAGTTTTGGCATAAATAGGATCTATGCATGAGCCAACATACTCTCCCATAAATTCCGCAGAACGATCTAACAGCAATGGGAAGAGGAGCGAACTTAACTTTTCCTTGACTATCTTGGGAGTTTTGGCACTTTTTGAATTGATAGCAAATCCAATTAGCGTCACTACCGACACCAAGATGTGTTTTAGATCTCCTTGACCCGAACTCATATGCCCATTAATAACAGTCAGTAGGTATGATTCGCCCGGAATTATATCAGATTTAAAGGTGAGTCCTGAAAAGTCAGGGAATCGTCCGAAATCATCAGTGACGCATTGTTCCATCGTAGCTTTCAACTCTGGTTGAATATGTCGTAATATTATTTTTCCAATGCTATTGTTCATGAGGAAGCCTGAGCTGAGTGACATTAGATGTGCAGCAGACTTTTCCTTGGTCAATTTATTTTTCTCATCGATTTCTTCTTTCTCTTTATCGACGTCCTTTTCTAAGTCATTTGTTACCAGAGCTCCTGTAATTACGAACCTTCTAATTGAGTTCAAACTCTGTTCTAAAATTTTTGTTAATATCTCCACCAGATCATCCTCTTCAGAAATTTCAGCGATATTAGTTACTGCATATGCCAAAGCAGCTTCAACTCCGTAAATGTATGACGGACATTCACAAGGGTTACCAGCAAGTCTCCCTTGAACCATCCAATCTCCTGCAGATCTTAGCATTTTCATAAGAATCTTGGGACTGAATGTTGTTGCCTTTGTCAATTCTTCAGCTTGTGCCGCATTAAGTCCCTGCTTAGAAAATACATCTCGAATCCAGGAAGAAAAGACTCGATGTTGAATTCTCGGAAGCCACACGGTCAGGTATAATATTCGACCCGGTGTTTCAAGAAAATTGGTTTTGAAGACAACGTTAGGATTTTTTTGCATATTCTCGAGGTATTCATGTGGAGGCGGAAGGCCAAAAATCAGTCGAGTTAGAAAGTATTGAATGTAGTTGTGAAGATCCCTTCCAGTTTGTTGTTGTTGCTTTTCTTTTTCTTGGCCTTGACTTTTAGTGTTGAATGAAACCCGAACATGCCCGATGTTTAAAATGGCATCGATTACTTCAATGTAGTCCATCTTTTCCTTGTTCTGGCTTTCATTCTTATTCATTAGAAAATTCATTGCTAATCCATCTAGACGTGGGGTTTCTTGGTAATTTGGTTCTGTAGGTATTAAATTATAGAATTTTGGTTTCGGTCCATCATCATTTAAAGTGTCAGACTGACTCTCCACAGCAGCGCAGTCACAAAATATTCTTGCAGGAGGTAAAGGTTTACTATTAGGAGGCTCATTGATGCTACTGACAAGAGCATTTTGCCCATTAGTAGTAGAAGTTTCACACGTGCCTTTCGTATCTGCTGATGCTGTTGAGTTATTTCCTGTTTCTGTAGATGTTTTATTACAAGTAGAATTGCTGGTGGGTTTCGGCACCGCTTTCGCAGGGGACGCCGTATTTGTGTTGTTGGCAGATGATGCTGAACTGGGAGATGATGAACTGTTTCCTCCTTCATCGTTAAATAAATTATATTGTACTTGACCAATGAGGTTTAGGCCAGGTTCGTACAGTTGACGGATAAAGTAGTCGAAAATTAGAAGTAGTCGACCCAGACTCATCATTTGGTGGGGCTCACGAAGATCACCCTTCAGACTTTTACTCACTGTTATTAATGCTGTTGCTGTGTCAATCATAATTTGCTTCTTTTGCATTAGACTTAGAGTGTGAAACAAAAATACAAGGGTTTGGGCGTGCTCTACAGGCATATCTGAATAACCTACGGGTGGACCAGTGACAAACCCGATATCCTCACAAAGTGTATCCAGTGTTCTTTTTAAAATTGATACAACAATTGTTTCTTTGTCCGATCTCAATAACAAAACCTGGACTAATACAGCCAGGGTTCGTGGATGTAGACCTAAAGGCCATCTTCCAGTGCCTTGTAATTCGATTCCTAATTGCTCCAAGAATAAAGTTTGAACCGGCTGAGTGAGGAATCCTTGAGCAATCACATTTTGGACCAGCTTCCCCATTTCCGATGAAAAGTCAAGATATATTCTATTTAGATTGTCGTTAAAAACTGTTGATATCGCTCCTAAGCACAACAAAAATATATTCTTAGTTTTTTTGGTGGAACAAGGAGCATTAAATGTTATCTATGAAATAAATGTGTATCACTAATACCTATTTCTGTTGCAGCTTTTTCTTGGTCTAAATCCTTGAGAACAATGGCTATCAGAGTGACTATTTGCTCATTAAAGCTCATTTTTGTATAGCCCTTGACTACGGTATTGCTACTAGACACAATGTCCTTCGTCAAGAAACTCAATGTAATCATTGCAGCTTCCATAAACTGGTAAGTCAAAAAAATGAATTAATGCTTGAGTTCAATTGATGCTTATAATATAAGAAAGTAATCTAAATTAAAAGGTGTCTTACGCCAAACGGACTGTCCTTATCCCGGACAAATTCTTCCACCAAATCTTTAACTCCGTCTTCTCCCCTTTTCTTTTCTTCAGCAATATTTTTGGATTCTCTTTCCCTCAACAATCTGGCTTCTAGTTCCTCTTCATTAAGTTCTGGTGGGGACAACACGGACTCAAACCATTTACCCAGAATTGGTTCATCGTCGACTTCATCTCTCTCTTCCTCGCCATCTTCGTGATCATCATCGTCGTCGTCGTCCCCATCATCATCCTCATCTTCGGTTGTCATTAGGTCGGACACACTATGATTTTCATCTTCGATTTCTACGTCTATGTGTTCGTTTTCGTCTAATTTCTCCACATCGAGACTAAAACTGAAAACATGAGGAACATTGTTTTATATATTTTAATAATAAACATTATGTCTTTAAACCATATTTTAGTTATCCAGAAACCAATTTAGGAAGAAAGTTTAAAAAATCTTACTAGTTTTCAGTATCCATGTTATTTCCGTTGTTATCATTATCTTGATCAACCACAGCTAATTGTTCTGAATTTTCTGTTTCGTCTTCTAAATCTCCAATTTTTGGACAGTATTTTATCAACTTCAGACGACAAGCTTTCCGATAACTTAAAGTTACCATTTGGATTAGCATTTCAAACGTGTTAAAGTTTTCGAACAACGATTTGATTCTATCTGGAGTAGTTATATTATCATCAACTCTGAAATTCTTTGACGACGAACTTTTATGATGTTTTCCGCCTGAGTGTGATTGATGTTGGGTATGTTGAATAGGCACATCTGGACAATACATCCGAATGAAATTTTGGACCATGGATATTCCGTGAACACTAATTGCTGTCACCATTTCATTCCAGACTTGTTGAACGGTTACTAGACTGATTCTTTCTTTATCCTTAGCAAGAATTTTGGGGTCTGCAGCACATGTCACATGATGCATGTAAGCATGAATGGATACAATCAGAATTTTTGAGAATGCCAGACTGCAGTTAAGCCACGTCTATAGAAAATTGAATAGGGTTATATAAATTACAAAATTGATTCTTATTATTCAGGAGTTTTAATTACTTTATTGTTAAATTATACGTACCCATTGAGGTAACCCTGTATCTTGTCTTAAAATGCTTATCACCCTTTTTTGAGTCCATATGGCTTCAGAAACAATAAGAACTCCTGTTTCATATTCACTTTCACTGACAAATAGATTGTTCATTGACACGGACGTGAGACCGGAATTCTGTTGACTTTGCTGCAAACTCATACTTGAACAAGTTTGTGAGCTGTTCGCAGTATTTCCATAAAAATGAAGAATTACAGCAAATGCTGCATACAACGCTCCGATTCCCAGTTGAGTTAGTTTGCAAGCATCACTGGATGTTAAGGGCGCAAATAGCGGCATAGACAGCAATCGGTACACCAGGTTTAACTCTTCCGACAGATTAACCATCTCCGCATTAACATTTTTGGTTACAATCTTTGAATACATACTACGGATGGCGTCCGTTTGAAGGGAAACCGAGTCCGGAAAGTAATTTCTTAAATTAGGAAGTCCCAAACATATCTCCACAAAGCATTGACCAGCTCTTACACTTTGAAAAATTTGAAGTATTTCGACAGCAAACAACTCCTGTTATGACAATAATCAACATGATGTCACAGCTTTATTCTCTACATAGCCATAGCTATAGCTTATCACACAGACTATTATAAGTAACATAAAAATTCCTGTATTGGTAGCTAAGTGAAATACTTACACTGATAGGTTTATCATTGGGGATGCTCATAACTGGCATTGCAATTTGTTCATAAAGAAGTACAGACGGATCTAAACGGTTGCGGCGAACGTCTTTCACTGCAGCAGCTGCAGTGCCTTCCTTGTCCCAAGTACTTGGGGCCGTCGACTGGATTTTAGACGGTAACTCTTGGCTTTTGAGCAATGCTAGCATATTCGACACCTCCTCCAAACTAAGAACCAGTTGGCCACTGCAAAATTCCTGAAGACAACAATAATTACGATTATAGAAATACTTTTAAGTATCAAAAAGCTGTATATAGGTATATATATATATATTTACTTACATGAATGGAATTGATGTAGGTTTTCACACTAAGTATAGGATGAGAGCTTCTCTGAACGTGAGGAAACCTCTTGATAAAAGAGTTGCATAATATTCTTCCAACCTTGCAAGCCGTTGGAAAACTTGATCTTGGTACTGATTCAAAATTACACATCATTATTACATGAAGTAATATTATCACTAATATATAAAATAAATTAGACTCTGAGTGTTACGATAAGATTTACGATTTAATCGAATAAACATTACAGGTAGACTTAAAACAAATCGGGTAAAAATTAAAGGTGGACTTAAAACAAATTGAGTGAACATTTAAGTAAGGGAAACTCGAAACCAATAGAGTGAAGTGAACCTTAGGGGTAGACTGGTGACCAATAGAAAGGACCCAAAAAGGGAACTCTTAAAAATTGGTACAACATAAATGGGAGCGATAATATACATAAATCAGGGAAAACTTAAAGGGGGAAATCGACAAAACTAAGCTAGAGAACCTTAAGGGCGAGTCAAAACAAATAATTCATTGTCACAGATGAATACTTACATAGGTCACTGATGGCAGCAGCGGTAATTACATGGGCTGAGAGAACAGTGACCACATCATAAAACACAGAATGGGGGTGTGAAGGTACCGATGAATCGGCTATATCTTTTTCACTGTGTAAATGAAAAATTTCCAAAATTTAAATACGTTACATTTACATTAATAAAGAGGAAAAATGCAAATGCAAAGAATATACCACCTTACCTTTCGATTAATGCTTTTAGAAGAGTTATTACTTCATTTTTTGATAACGATCCTACAGAGTACGTCACAAAAGGCTTGATTATAGTACTCCAATCAACAATTCCTCCTGAATTGGCTGCCATTTTGACTGTTTCGTGAAATATCTTGGTTTCAAGAGTTTTCCACTATATATCGTTTTCGAATCTAAATGAAAGAGAAATACAATAATGAACTTCTAGCGTTACATTTCCATCAAATATAAATGGTGTAAAATAAATGAGTTTCAAACTTTTTCAAATATCATTATACTACCATAAACCATTAACCATATATTTAATTTCATGCATAAACCACTTTAGAATGAATACCTTAGAATGAATTAGAATTACATTATTTACACCAGGCAGATTTCATTTTTCATTCGATAAGCATAATATTGAGCATATCATTATCATAGTGTTTCATTGTCTACAAAATGACTTTTTCTGTGATGACAAATTCTCAGTCAAAGAAATATTGTTTGAAAAACCTCAAAAGTTTGATTCGCAATCCAATTTTAGAAACAATCTCAATTAAATTGTCACAATTGGACAAATGACAAATAAATCCATGAAAAAAAGATACATTTGTGAATTTCTCTGTTGATACATACAACATACATCTTAAAAATGTTCATAACAATCAACAATAAGAGATAACCTACAAACATTCTTACTCATCTTACTCTTACTACAACAAATTCGATTATGCCCAATGATATTTTATCAGGTGTGATCTTCATCTTTAAATGTTAAAAGCTGATTTCGTGTATCATAAACAAATGTTTTTTTCATACTGTTGACTGTAAATGGTCAACTGACTGAACTGAGCTAAAACTGAAAAATATGTCATTATAAATTATGATCTCAAAATTTAAAAAACTAAAACCAAATGTAATACTGTTCTATTGTATTGCTTCTAAAATTAATTTTTTGCTCGACTAATTTTTTACTCCTGACTGTCCTGCGATCATCTGATTACTCTTAACTCCTTCTGGCTTTTGATGACATGACTGAACTGAACCATTTCTAGGCCATAAAATTGTTAATGGGTATTATCAATTATTTTCGGGTCAAAGGTCATAATCTTGTTTTAAGTTTGGATTAATTTGAATGTGACATTTTTTACTTACGATTTGTTACGTTACTTATTGATTTGCAGTTGAAGTTTGATGATAATTCAAGAGGCAAAAAACTTGTGATATCTGAAATTCTTCTAGAAGTATCAAATATCGGACTGCTAATTCTACTTCCAAACTTCCAATCAATCACTGCAGGCAGGATGTGGATACACTGTGTAACGCAGTATTAGCACTACATAATATTATTATTAAATACAGAGGAAGGAACAACACTTTTGTTCTTTTGCCCTTCTGTTGTCTTCTGTCATTTATTTTAGGTTATTTTTAATGTCGTATTTGTGTTGAGTTGTGATTTGACTATGTGACTCCACAAAAACTTGTTTTGAACATTCGCGGATGCCAATATTTAGATCTTATTTTCTACTATAAAACTACAAACAAGGTGTCCACTAAAATTTCTAGATGGCAAATGAAGTAACATTTAAAATCAGAAAAAGGGGCATGCATTTATTACGCATAACATATTTTCGTATTGGAACAACAGAAAGATATTTTGTGTTTATGTTTTCATTTCAGGTGATATGATTACAATGATTAGGGTTAATTTTGTAATGACAGTTTCACAGAATGAGATTTCAGACGCCATTGAATTATATAATTTGAGATTGTGCTAACAAAACATGTGAACGACATTTTTATAAAATGAAGTGAGTTGGATAATCGTAATGCCTATTATTATTTCACTGTACGAGTGATACAAAAAGCTACTTTGCAAGAGCCACCTTTGAGAGGCCTGTACAATTTTATTTTGTCTTGGTCTCATCCTCATCCTAATTAGAGCTGCTTATTGAGGCCTCATCGAACCCTTTAGTCGAACCTCGAACCCTTATCGAGTCGAACTCTTTCCAATGTCCAAACGCAGCATCATCAGAATCTGACTGACCTTATTGTGGTAGCAGTGTATTCTTTATTTGAAGAATATCCGTCAATAATAATATATTGATTGTTAACAGACACGGAACATTGAATTAATTAATTTATGACAAATAAATAAGTTCATATGCATCATACTACTAGCATGCCATTGTAAGCTTCTTTGACTTATCGAACTTTTATCGAACTACTCGATAAGGGTTCGACTCGATAAGAGTTCGACTCGATAAGAGTTTGTTAGTTATCATTCATACCAATTATAAATATTAAATGCCTAAAAGTGAATGACGTAATTTAGAAACGTTCCCTAAAAATGAGCAACTAGAATTCGGACAACTTTTAGCTTCCCATTCACACATTCATTCTGACTTCGGAAAACTTTTTAGTAACATTCGGAGTTCGGACAACTTCTCTGTTTATATAAACGTAGCTTGTAGCTTAGCTACTGCTTTCCATAAACAATCCTGGCAGGCCACACTTTTTCGTCTTTATGATGATGCCATTTACATTTAATACATTCAACTTCATCGTCTATTCCTTAACCGCGGAAATACTTGGACTCTTTGGATCAAATCCATTAATCCATTGTCACATGTGATTAACAAATTAGGTTTACATATTTTGTTGTAGTTGTTACAGTTGTTTGTGTTTTATATAGAAATTTTTGAAAGTGTTTGTAAGTGTGATTGGGTCACGTAACTCACCTCAATAACTTCATAATGTCGGCCGATCACCACTCTTCAAGATCATCTGTTTATTACAAAGGTCAGTTCATATCTGTCAAGTCTGTCATTACATTTTATTGCACTCATTACCATTATCTCACTCTTTGTTGCCTCTCTCAGCAAATCTTAATTAAGTTATATAATGTATATAATATCATATAATATTATGCATGCGTTATATGTTATATCGTAAGTTAATAGTACTACGAATATGTAGTGTTAAAGTTAAAGTTGCCATTTGTCAGCTTTCCTTACAGTCACAGCATTTTATAATTTATTACTTAAGTATTACGTAGTATTAAGTATGTATAGCCAATACCGCATGTTGGTAATTGACATTTAGTTACAGCTTTAAGCAACCAAATAACTATAATTTTAATGGAGTTGTTTGATATGATATGTTCTACACGTACACAAACATTAAGCATAATTATTACAATAATTAGTGGACAAAAATCAAATCAATGTGTCAACAGTCAAGTAGCATCAATAATCAAATCACATATAATGCGGATATGAATATACTTCATCGGATCCCATATCTAATTTGTGAATTATAATGACTTGTAAATAAATAAGGGGGGGGGGAATACCCGAATGCCTAAGCTTAGTTAGTAGATTAGTAGCTATATACACAGTCGCTAATAACTATCTGTACTAAGCAAGCATGGTCGTTCTTTTAGCATTTAAGGTCAAAGGTTGACAGTTGAGGCTGTCGATGTCGGTAGAAATAACAAATATAATTCTTCTGCCGTTCTACGGCCGTAGCGAAGGTCGCTATGATAAAAATGCTCTTATGAGAAAGACACTTTTGAGTATACTTATAACGAGCATGTGATATTACTGATATTAGGGTCTTCGCTAAACTATATAGAGAAAGATCTCATTTTGTTAGGAGACAAGAAATACAAGAATACAATACAACGTAAATATTGCCATGCTCTACTATATTTTTACAACCAAAGAGCTAGTAGTTTATTACTTAACTTCCAGAGTATCCAGAGTTTTTAGTATGTATGCCATCTCATTTTTTAACAATACTAGTTGGTTGGTATTTAATCGTATTTATAATTAGCGTTGTATTGTATTGCCCGACACCTGACTTTATACGTAGATACCAACTTTTGATAATTTTGCAATTGCAACCTCTAACCGAATAAAGATGGAGAATTGTAATTGTACATAATATATTTCTTGTTCGCACATACACACACAGGTTTTGTGATTTAGGTTGACATGATAGGTGTGTCGGCTGGTATTATACATATTACCTACGAAATGATGCATGCTGCATGATAATTATGAGTCACACACACATTAACAATTGCCTTTATCACCAAAATCAGAATCAACAATGGTTTGCAAACGAAGCGAACTTAACAATCGTTCTTGTCTTCCTGTCTACGAACGACGACCATGCCGTGCTTTTGTACTAAGCTGCTAGTACTAGTAGACATAAAATTGTTTCTGCAAGTGCAGAATGCAGTGTAATTTTGCAGTTTTCTTATCTCTAGTATCTGACTAATTGCCTATTGATAGTCATGATGATAGTACTTAGGTAGGTACTTGGGTCAGTTAATTGGGTCTTCTAAGTCTTCTTATACCCTTATACACTCTATCACAACTCTACAACGTACGAGCCAAAGCTTAAAATGTTAAAACACGTTGATTAAATCGAATAATCTAATGAAAGCTTAGGCATTATTATTGGCATTACATTCGCTTATAAATAATATACATTTTATGTTATGCTTGGGTGTACTGTAATGGAATACGTACGTACGTCAAGTCCCACAGTGTTACGGATTACATATACAATTGACATGGGCGACAGTACATTTTCATGGTTGTGAGAAATTACTTTTTTCTGTGTACATGGTGTACATCAATTAAACTTAACATGAACAAATGTTTTCTTGTAGTACACAATGATAACAATTAAAAAGCATTTTAATTACATAGGTAGTCTATTAGAGTTTTTACAGTTATATGTGTGAAGTGATGATGTTATGTTCGATGTACCTATATATTGACATGTAGTTAAGAAATTCTATGCTTGGAATTTTTATTTTTGTTTCACTTAAATTACAAATTGATGCCATATTATTATAGTATTTTAACACTTTTAGCTTAAACATGACACTTTGTATACAAGTACTCACATAAGTCGAATAAGTCACTTCTCACTTACTCACATACAGTACACGTTTACTATTTTGCTTGCAGAAGAACTTGCGCTGCACATTTTTCTACATAGAATAGGTATGCTATGCTGCATAAATAATATTATTGTAAGCTAAACAGATATAAAAGATGATTATTGTTATTGTCTTTATGGTGTATTGTATTATTTATTACTATTGTGTTATTACAATCACAACTCGCTGGGGGGTTGGTAGTCAGATGCTACTGATACACTTCAAGTGCCTGTTGTGATACTTATGTTTAATATTGCATTGCAGCGTGTATTATAAGTACCTTGTCTGTTCTCTTGAATTTTTATTGTAATTGCAGCTCACATTACGTACTTAAAATGATGCTGTGATCATCTATACTATAATAATACATAAAATGCTTAAATGGTTTAGTATTTAGTATTAACTTGCAGCAAAAGTACCTTAGTCTGTTTTTTATATGTTCTTGATACACACACAGAGTATGCCAAACTCAAACAATACACTGAGACAGTACACAATAATATTAACTATTTTATTCACAAAACATAATGTCGAACTACGCTTTAATCACGACTTTCATGACTGAATATATCGTTGATGCTACCTTGCATGTAAATACTATCTTTATAGACAGTTAGAGGTAGCACAGTCGAGAAGAAATATGTAGCGATAAAATTCTCTATTTATTTCTTTGGTATTTGGTACGGATGCTGTTAGTGTAATGTTAATATGCATCGCGTTAACAACTACTAAAGTCAGCTCGACCACTGAATACATTAGTGAAACAATATCGATAACATAGTTTGTAGAGACCTTTTGGCAATTCGGTTTATGTAGAAATTAAGCTGCAGTGAATCTGTTTTGAGTGTTTTGCTTTGAAAACTGTGGAGAAAGTATTAAAAATGTCTCGTAAATGTAAATCCACAGACTCGTACGGATCATCGTCAAAGCGTTATCACTCTCCGTCCGACTCGACTCGTTTGGGACTATCTGGAAGTAGCAGTTTATCTCATTATTACGAGTCGTCTGAAGGAAGATCAAAGCGGTCGCGTGGGGACACTTACGGCAATGGCACCGGTGCCCATGTAAATTCTCATAATCTTTTATTCTATTAACTATATGTAAAAAGTTAATATTAGATATTAAGAAATTATTTTGTGATAAGTCTTCGTGTGATTCTCGATCTCTCCCACATTTCTTACGTTGAACGTATTGAATGACAGAACAAGTCATGCTTTTATTATCGAATTTATCCGATTGTATCTTAAGTTAATGAAAGTTTTGGTATGAAGCGTGAAGAAACCGTAAAATTAAAATGGACTGCAGAAAAGGCAGTAAAAGTCCTAGTAAGAAAAATGACATCAGATTCAGATCAAACCCACCCACAGAAAATTCAATTCGAAAATTACCCCAAAACAAAATTAAGAAACATTGTCTCGAGGCAATTGAAAATTGAAACACATGATCTTATGACATGAAATATTAATGAATGTCCCTTTTTTCATGCCCTATGGAAAATTTCCCTAACGTTTCCAGACATCTGCAACATCACGATACAATGACTACAATCCGAGCGGAGCAAGCAACAGCCGCTACAAAGCAACATCACCATATTACGATTCTACGGGACTGAAAGCATCCAGTTCTGATTACAGAAGAGAAGATTCTTATGGAAGAGCTGGTGCTGCATCCGCATCCTCAAAGTACCTAAGCAGTCTTGAGGATTCATATGGAAAACTGCCAGGAAGCTCTAGATCTGCTACCAAGAGTGTCGTGAGACGAATACCACCTCCGTTAACTCCACCAATAAGCTCTTCGTCTTCCAAGTCAATGATGAAATCTTCAATAGCTGCTTCTTCAAGCTCATCCGCCTCTAATCGTCTGCTTCCCCTCATGAAAGTCTCGGTTGCGTCAAATAGCGGAGGTGGAACTGGATCATCTGGAGGATCGAAAGATTATTATGGATCGCGGTAATTATTGCTGTTGAATTGATCAAATTGTGTTGATTCATTTCTCTATACGTCTCGTAGTTCATCCGTGCTGCTATTCACCTTATTAAACCTTGACAAATCAAAGACAGGCATGACTCGACAGTAAGCAAGTCATTCTCCTATCGTTTGTTCTGTCGTTAGACGCTAATGGTTTAGAACAAGCAGATGCCCAATGGAAACCCAACTACATGGAATAAATCCTACACAATATGAAAGCGAAGCGTCCCATCATCATCTGTCGTCTTATGATCCTTCCCCTGATTAATGTTTTGTTTATAACCGCGAAAAACTGTCGAATATCAGTTCAGTTCTTTAATATTTTGTTAGGCAATTTACAGTTGAAGCTTATATTTAAATGAATTTTAAGTTTTATTTTGCTAAGAGTAGTCAATATAAAAATTGCAGTTTATGTTTACATTGAGACAGTTTAAGTTGTTCAGCAAAGTGCAATTCACGACACAAAACAGTTTTATATTCGTAGATGTTACTTAGCATGTATTAAGTTTTCAAATTAGGCAAATTGCAGTGCAGTGTTTCAAATAGTATTCTTTTTACCATAAAATCATAGGACAGTTTCGCTGAAGTAGTTTTTATATATACACGATTCACAATTGTATATTATACAATTAGCAAGACTACAAGTGTGCTATGTTGGAAAGTTGGAAAATTAATTTTAAAACATTGTTTTTAACGCGATATGATCTAGGATGAGGCAAGCGCCCCCGGAGCATCATTATCCATATTCATCCCATGGAAGCGGCTCAAGCTACAAAAAAGAATTTCGGCGACCAAGCGGATTTCCATCATTCAGGTACGGAACAAGTAATTTCGCTCGTCCAAATACTGGATATGCAGCCTATTCGGGCAGTGGAGCTACTCATGGCCGGAATTTAGCTGCTATACGCAAATTAACTCAAAGAACTGCTGCTAATGTAACCAGCCGAATTCAACGTAGGGCAACAACTTCAGGAATCTCAAGAAGTTATGATGACTCTCGACGAAGGTAAATTTTGTGTGTGGATATTTGTTTATATTTTGTTTCAATAATTTAGTCTTATCATTATTCCGATGAATTTTACAGGCATGGAGTAGAGCGGAAAAAAATCGATCCATCGAAAGGTAGTTCAAAGGAAAAGGAAATAGAAACTGAGAAAGAAAAAGTCAAGGACAATGATGTAGAGACTGCTGACGAGAAGGAAAAGGCTGAAGGACAAGTCGATAGTGTAGCTGATGGAGAAGATGGAAATGAAATAATTGATGAAATTCGTGGCGATGAAGATGGAGACGATAAAGATGGAAAGGATGTGCACGATGAGTCAGAAGCGAAAACAGAGAATGCAAAAGTAGTTGATAAAGACGAGTCATTGGAAGTAGAGGGTAGTGAAGTTACTGAGTCCGACGAAGTTAACACGTCTCCTTCGGATGTAAAAGATGGCCATAAACCAGAAAAAAGCACTTCTGCGTCTGAAAAAGAGAAAGAGAAGTCAGAACGTCGAAGAAGTATTCGGGACGGTTCTCCGTCAAATAGAACTCTGCTGAAACTACATTGCCACTATTGCGATGTTCGCTGTATTAGTTTTCGAGTAAGCTTCTTCCATTCACTAATCGTATAGTGTGTTGATATTGATTACATTGTTATTACGAATGACTCATGTGTGTGATATCGTCAATGACAGGAATTCAGTAATCACTTACGCTCTTACGTTCACACTCGAGCCATGCATGGTGCCGTAACCGATATGCGTAAGAAGCTGTCGAAACTGCGTAATGACCAGAGGGATGATCAGCGTAAACTGGAGAAATCCAAATCGGAAAAAACTTTGTCTGACACGACGTCCTATTGTCGTGTATGTGAATTAAACTTTAGAACTGACCCTAAGGAACATGAAGCAAATGAACTTCATAATGTAAGTTACACAGGTTACCTTGTGGGATAAAATTATGTTGTAAACAGTGAGTTGATTGTGTGTTTCTTAATATTTTAGAAAATTAAAACCTTGATCTACCAAAGGTGTGACATCTGCAATATCGATTTCCGCATATGGAAAGTATATTTGTACCATTTGGCAGCTTTGGAACACGCAAAGGCAAGTGAAATTCATCTTGAAGTACTTACCTAAGTTTGATACATGCATTGTTTAAGTATGCGTATAAGTTTATTGGTTTCTGAAATTCTTAACGCTGTATAATTGTATCACAGAGAGTAGCTATGAAGCAGTTACATGAAGGAGAAGCTAAGGGAGAGAATGTGAAGGGTACTAACTTGTCGCAAGAAGAACTTGGTATGAAAAACTTTTCAAATGTAATTTTTTTATGTTTACGTAAAGTAAATTGAGATATATATTTCAAGCAATTTTTTTCTTATAGGACTGGAACTTGTAGAACAACGTACTGTATTCTACTGCAATGCCTGCACAAGGTACTTGCCAATTAAAGGCACTCTGGAAGAAACTAAAAGCAAACACTGCATGACACTAACTCATCTAAAATATGTTGATGAGTACCGTCAAAGGGAAAAACAGATAGCATTACGAGAAAAAGAAAAGGCAGCTGCGAAAAAGCTGGAAGAAACAGCAAGTATTGAAAACGAGTCTGAGAAAGCTGTAGACACTACTAACAATAAAGAATCTACGGGTGTAGAGGGTGGTGAAAACGACAGTATCGAAGAAAAGGTCGAAAATGATGTTGGGAACGAAAAAGATGCTAAGAAAGATGGCGAAGGAACTGACAAGATGGATGTAGAAAATGCAGTTGCACCTACTGTTGTAAAAAGTGAAATCAATGATGCAGTTGTTGACGAAACAGAACCTGACGAATACTTAAAAAATATTGCAGACGTCGATAAGGTATGTACTGTACAGTTGTATTATGGTCTGAGACGATGATGAGAGTGATAAGCTACAGACATGTTAATTGTAATGATTAATGTATTTCTTTACTACGAATATTCAGGGCGACAAGAAAGGATCTGAAGAGGTCATTGACAAGGTCAATTCCGAAGCTAGGACAGAAGAGAAAGGAAGTACCGAGTCCGAAGTAAATCAAGGTGTTGAAGAGGAAGACGAAGATGAAATCGAATTGCATGCTGGAGATGAGGAAGAAGATCTCTCGATGGATGACAGTGGATGGAGTCGCAGAACTAGATCCAGCATTCGTAAGAATAGTTCAGACAGAAAATCGTTAGAGTAATAATTAGAACAAGGACTACTTGATCTGTACATATGAATTTTGCAGTAGGTTAATTTCGAGTAATCGTGAAATAAATATTACAATGTGTCTGTAAGTAGCGTGAGCTGTGAGTGATTTTATTCAGAAATAAACAAGTTTGAACTTTGAACGGTTGACATTATTTCTAATTACAATATTTTCATGTTAAGGTGGTTTTATCAACATTGTACCTCTCTAAGTGGCTGTAGAGCTCTTGGCTCACAGTACCTAATCTATGCCTTAATGTTAGTTGTTAATGAGGAGAAAATTTAACCAGTAAAACTTTTGCTAAAGCTAACTACATACTTCAAGTCCTTGTAGTAGAGGCATATAATAAGACCAGAATAACATTTTTCGATGTCTGTAAGCAGCAAGCAACGTAGTTTTGTCGGTTATTTTGTAAGTGTACGGAGCATGTTCCACGAACGGCTTCCAATGAACAATGTTCGATGCATTTCCTTCTTCGCTTGTAGGGGATCTGTAGGAATTTAATGAAATACACAATTCAAGTTGGTTAGATATTAGATAAAAGTGGTCGTTTACATACAGACTTCACATGCAGTTTACAAATTACACTCATTCACATTAATTATCTTCCATATTGTGTCATGTTGTCTATTAATATTACAATGTTGACTACATTCGCATTCTGGGCATACAAAAATACAATCTATTATTGCATCACCTTTTATATTCACAGCTATTCATACGGACAGTGACATTACACGAACAAAGGTTTTAGAAAATAATAGCCCATTTACACTATAATCTCCACCGTGCATGCTCCACCTACTAACTGTCCATTTCACGTGCATTCAAATAATTGCGAATTAAAACATGCCTACCAGTTGTAAGTACTTATTAGCAGTTTACTGCTGTAGTTTAATACATATGTTAAATGATATCTGCATGTACAATCGCTTATTTATAACCATAAGTACGAGTAGAATGGAAATGAAATTGCTTTTACATTATTCTACAACAATCTACGCACAGCGAGTACATAATATCTACACAGTTACTGTGACTATGTATTTTATGCATCAAAGCTAGCATGAAACAAATTAAGTAGTGCACTAAGTAGTATTAGTAACTCTTTTAGGTATTTTTATGTAAAAGTGTATCTGGGCATTTCTCGTTCACTTTTACACACGAGTTGCGAATTGGCTGTGATGGGATGTCCGATTGCAATTAAGGCAATTCTAAGTGTACTTATCATTAAATATAATTTAAAGAATAAAGATAAGCAAATTACCCTAGTTTGGCCATATTGGTCCACAGAGTTATCATAATGTCTCGTACTTGTTTTCCTTCTTCGTCTTCAAGTTCAACTATGGTTCCTGTAGCTGGATTTCTGAATCGAAATAGGTATAAAAGTTCTTCCCCATGAATTACGTATCCTGAAAATAATCCACCCACCATTATGAGACAGAAAACTTACACTTATACCATGTACATGGAAAAAATAACATAATATATCTGTAAATATCCTACAATATACAAGAAAATCGACTTAATTTAATTTAAAATCGACTTTTCGAGTGTGCAATAAAAATGATTTTAGCAAATTAGGTCTCTTACGATTATCAGGAGTAGCTAACTCATTATCGGTGTTATCACCTTTTCGGATCACAGTTTCATCTGTGACAGTAATCTTTTCCGGGATTGGAGCGGAACCAGTCGTAGCACTTACACTGGAATATGTGTCCTGTGAGATGCTCTTTTTGCTGCTCGGTGTGGATAAAATTGAAGAGTCTTTTCCATTTGTAACAGGAATGTTTGTTTTATGTATGTTGGGGTCAGTGGGTTTTGTAGAGTTCAAGACTTGTCTTCTTTGTCTGGGTTCCCTGTCTGGAGCCTGCAATAGAATTTCTGAAAAAGATAAATCTCCTTCATATTCAAAGCTGTAAAAGTAAACTCTTGTTTTCCGAGCGAGATGAATTGCGGTTTTGTACACAGGCGACACAATGCTGAAATCAGAATGAAGACTGATGAGTTCATCTTTCAATTCCAGAACATCCGATAAATTGTAATTCTTGAAATATTCGAATTTGATAGCTGTTTTAGCTACTTCAGTATTGTTCGTAACTCCCGATGCTCGAACGACTTTACGAAGAAAAACTCTTTCAGGATAAGTAGGATCAGTTTCAGTAGCGTTCATTAGTCGAGGAAGTAAATTACCTAAAACACAATTTTTATCATTAAAGAATCGCTTTGCTTATTGAGTGAGAATCGGGAAGGGAACTATTTATGTTACATGCTTCTTTGTAATTGTAAGTGCCAAATGCATGCATTAGTATTATCATGTTTATGTATAGTAATGCATATAGTAATTTGTAAACTACTTACTGATGACTGCACTAGCACTTTCATCTCTGTTTACACCGATAACGATTGGTACTTGATGGAAATGTCCTTCATGGAGTGACACAACAGGATCTTCGGATAAATAAGTAGGCCATCCTTCTACTTCTTCCGTTTGTACAACGGGCCCTGGATTTGGAGGCTTTTTGTGGCTTCGGCTAGATTTCCGATCGCTGTTGTTTCCCTATTGCAAATGGAAAATTTCAAATCATTAGTCATAAAACTTACTTTTAAAATGATGAGAAGTGAGACGAAAACAGAAAATGTAACTGCAGACTGTTCAGGCAGCTTTGACCGTAATTTGCAGAATAATATAAATTACTAAGTAATAATATGTAAAATAGAAAACTAGCGAAAATAAGAGACCTTTTTAATAATATAAACTTCCGTGCATACAATGCTGATGTTATAATTGTTTAGGTTTATACGGTTTAATATCCGATCTCTATGTAGTTGGTGTTGGTGCTTAAGCTTTAGATGTAGGAGTGTACTTAAGAGTGTATGTACTTAACTTTACATACCTACACGTGTTAAGTGTATTGTAAATAAGCCAAGATATTATGCAGGCGCTTACATGATGGTGTAACAATTAAAAGTTTCAGACAATTAGTTTACTTACAGAAGAGCTTGCATCCTTTGCTACGACTTCATTAGGATCTGCATTCTTAATGCAATCGAGCAAAGTTTCTGTGGAACCGGAAAGGCATCCTAGATTAGCTGCTAAACGTTGAACGTGCTGTATTGGGGATCGGCTAATTGCATACGGCGCTATCGCAGTGCCACTCTGAATCACCGCTGCTCTGAAAAGACCTAAATATTCACCAATATTATGCGTATTAATTAAGGCTTCTGAAGAAGTGATTCGTGTTTGAAAATTTGGTGCCTTGGGTGCACATCTAAATTCTAAATAGTAAAAGTACCTTTTGTAAGAGTCGAGAAAAGATGTAAGGTTGTAGCTACAGCTCCTGCACTTTCTCCAAAGAGAGTAACTTTGTCAGGAGATCCTCCGAAGTCTTTTATGTGTTTCTGAACCCATTTCAAAGCTTCTACTTGGTCAAGCATCCCCATATTTCCTGGTTGACGCTTGTCTCCAGTACTCAAAAATCCCAATGGTCCCAAACGGTACTGGACTGTGACAACAATGACCCCTTTCTGTACCAAATATTCCGGATTGTAGGTATCAGCTTGAGCAGAAACAAACCCCACACCACCAAAGAAGACCATGACGGGAAGCAAGTTGGAATCCCGTCGTCTGGTTGCAAAGAGGTCATGAACTTTGAAAATGTTCAATTTCAGACAATCTTCAACTCCTGTGGTATTTAGATTCCTAAACAAATCCCATTGAAGGCAAGGTGGGGCAAAGTGAGTAGCATTTTGCACTTTGGTCTCCGTGTAAGCAACTGGAGGCTGAATCGTTAAATGGTAATCAATATTAGAAATTCTTTTTACAAATACTTAAAAAACAGTATGATAGTTTTCAAAATTTGTAAAAACCTTGTAGCGAAGTTCTCCAACAGGGGCCTGAGCATAGCGAATACCTTTGAACGCTGCAATTGAAAATTTAGCTCCTGGAACCTTTTCAATGCTACCAATATAACCGAACTCGGTACTTTCGTATTTATTAAGTAATACTGTAACAGTTGATGGCTCTTTCAGTTCTTTGACAATGCTTTGAGCCACCGTACATCCGAAAAACACTGAAAAGGCAATAAGAAATGTTGACGCGGCCATGTTGTTAGGTTGAAGTCCACAAAGTATGTAGCAGAAAGCCCATGGGTGTCAGTCACCCAAGTCAACATCATATAGGATTCATCAACATTACATCAAATTACTTTACCTTTTGCGTTAAAATAAGTCCAGTCAAGTTCAACAACTCGGAGCTGGGCTTGGCTCCTGCAAATGTTATTATGTGGATGAAAGTGAACAACATAAAGTCGATTGGAAGACAATCGCAAGTTAAAATTGTTAGGGCTAGCATAGCAGAATACATTGCTGAGAGACAACGAAGAGAGTGAGAGTAAGTATACACAGCTGAAACTGTTAAGACAAGTTTTAAAAGCTTTACATTTACATCCTATCTATGTAATCCATCCACCAGGTTGTTATTGTAGCCGATAATCTGTCTTCGCTGCTAATACAATGATTTCGTTGTTTGTTGCACTCTTTGTGAATTCTCCTGACAATAACACTTAACGTAAAAACTCGTCTAACTTCTTTTGCAGGTACGAATAATCTGCAGCAGTGTCTGCAGGCATTTATTGTTGTTGAGACAGTCGAATGAACTGTGCGTTTTATACTCCGGATACACTGTAATGCGGATTTAGTCCGTGTACATGTAAATACCGTATAAAATAGTCCTGCACCTTTTCCGCTTGCTTTGTTATCTATAACCAGAAACATTCAAAGAAAAGCAGTGTTCGTCATTTGTTTCAATCTCATACAAAATGCCGCAAGTGAATTGCTATAAATTATTGTAACATGTTTGTAAGTGTAACAAATGCTTGTAACGTTACAACTTACAACTTTTACATATGTAACTTGAACTTGCAAAGGAATTGTATCAGAAATGTTACACCGTAGTGTATTTTACGTACTACTGACACTTCACAGCTTGTAATGATATTTTGAGCTAAAAGTTTCAATTATTTAAAAATATGTGCAAATAAAGCTTTTCCAATGGAACATTCGCATTAGTTACATATACTGCGCTTTTTAGTACTATACTTAGCTTGTTTCTATCTGATCTAGTATCGGTGACTGTACGAAATTGTAAATTCTATTGCACAGGTAAAAAAAACTCAAACTGTGTACATTGTAGTGTGTTTATTTATCATTTGCAATCGTTGATTGTAAAGATATGCCTACTTTGCCTACTATACTATAAACTAGGCAAAATATAGCTAAAAATATTTCGCACTCTATATGTAATATATTTTTACACAAAAAATCACATTCAACCTTTCCTATATAAACTAAGACGACTTAGCTTAAGGTGGTTATATTATGGGTAGTAAAATAATATCAATTATGTTAATGATGATTTCACCTTTTCTAAATGAATGCAATAATAAAATATATGAAATGTTATATCATGATTCACAGAAGACGTTAATGGGGTTTTAATGTATTTTACGCCTATTGTCCTAGTCCTATGAAGTACTTGTCCACAGCTGGACGCGTTTTTCTCATTTGGACTTAAATAACTGTGGGTAGATATTGGTTCAGTAACACCAAGAGGATTTGAAAGACAATAATCGTATTATATTTCTTAATTACTGTGACAGTAACAATGAGAATGAGACTAAGAAAATAATGGACGATTTCAGTTGAGAAGATAAAATTATATAATACTAATACAGTAATAATAGTGCGAACTTTTCAATTACATCTGAACTCTGAACTATTCTGAAATAAACTAAAGCACTACAAAAAGATAATCATCCACTGTAAATTTTTTACAATAATTACATGTATTTTTTCAACTAATGGTTTAGTTTAAACCAGAGGTGATGATGCGATAATTTCATTCTAACAACTACATTATTGCACTATACACTCTAGGGAGCGTGCAATAAAACATTATTACTTTATCCTCATTACATTCAGGGGATTTGCATTTCTTTTGCATTTCTAATGAATGTGTAATAAAATCTCGTCTTCTGCTCACTTTATGGCAATTACTTCCCTGAACACTGCACCTTGTGAATACAAAATTTGTAGGCAGGAAAATTGTGGAAATATTATAATATTTTATGCAATATTGTTTAGCTTCGGGAAAAAATAGACATAATCAAGTATTGTTCTTTCAAAATTAAGAATAAAAGATTTATTTTTAGTCCATACCCCACTTCGGTGAGAATTTGATGCATCTTCATAACAAGAGAACATTGACCTAGTACATGGTAAACACTTACAATAGTTAATCTGTCATCATCTAACCAATGCACTTGATTAGATAAATATGCTAATTTATTCATAATAGCTCTGATTAAAACGTATTTGTGAAACAATAGGTACCCATTGTGAATGATGTTACATTCACGTTATTTTTAGCAAAACATAGTACATAGATGACTTCATTACATAAAACATATAAAAATTATGCACACTTAATATTTATGTTTACCGTTTCAATAGAATCTCAACAGTTCCATAGGTTCCGTGTATAATAAAGATTTCACTGTTAAAGACAGTATGTCATATCTAATTCAACCCTATACAAGATCCACAATATATCAATTTCGATCACAGAAGTAATCAAGTTAGAGATTTCCCAATTTTTCATTACCTACAGAAAAAATATACAAAGAAAGTCAAAAGGAAGATAAATAAATAGTAGCCTGGTAAGGTACTGCAGCAGCTGCAATTAGTCTGGTATTGAATTTGTCTCATCTTCAAATATAAGTATTCTAGTATGCCTACCAATGTGAGACAATAATGATATAATGACAATACTACATTTAGTAGGATTTCATTTTTTATTATCATTAAAATAAAACCATCTTAAACCCAACTAATGGCTATATTAGTCATACAAGCTCCGAAACTAGGTAGCAGTCAAATGAGTAGTCTTTGGAAGAATCCAATGTTTGCGTCGGTTTTGTAAAGCCAAAAGAAGAAATACAAGTCCTAGAACTGCAGAGTAAATTCCATAAGCCACAAATTCATCTCGAATATCAAGAGCGAATCCATCTTCGCTAGCCAAAGCGTAAGTCAATATTGATTGTATTATTAAGGCGAGAAGTGTGTTTATTCCGAAAATAAATGCCTCGCTATCTTCGCTGACACCTTCCGCCACTTCCGCTCTGTAAAGTATATAATAAAAACTGATAAAGAGCTGGCTTTTTGGCACATGATACGCTTTTACAAATTGTGTAAGAATTCTGTTGAACTTACGTAACTATAACTATCATAACTTGAAAAAGAGTTTGAAAGAAAATGTAAGCTGCATATGCAATGTAAAGGCTGTGGGTTTGAGACATTAGTATGAGAGCACTTCCTTGCAACAAAGAAATTGTGCTTAAGTAGAGTTCGCCCCATCTAAACCAAGGAAACTTGAATAATCCCAGTCCAATGGTGATGATGGCAGCTATCAATTATAAATTACATTACATTTCATCAGCACATTAATTGCATGTTTATAACTTTGCAACATAAGCATCTCTGTCAGTATGTCATCAGATGAGAAATTCTTTATTTATATAAATAAAACTGTAATTATAACGTAGAATTTATTTACATGAAAAAAGTTGTTTCCTTACAGCTATCATCTTGTATCAGTAACATGATTTTTATTTACATACGTTTCACTTACTTAATAAAGCGTGAGAAGCATCGATTGCCCCATTAAGTACATTTTGATGAGTCTCTTCCTCAACAAGCCTCCATAGAGACTCTGTATACAATCCAACTTGCAGATAAACAGCCATAGCAATAGACCACCATAAAGACCATTTCAGAACATATCTATTCGAGTAGGCTTTTTTAAAATCCAACCACAAGGCTGGAAATGCCATTTTTAATCTGTCCACGAACCGTATATGCTGTAAAGCATGAAGACTTGGTCTTTTTTCTAAAATGCTTTTGCTGGTGCTTTTACTAGGACTTTTTGTTTCATTATCAACAGTTTGAGTAGTAGTGTTTCCCTCGACGGGTGTAGTCGTTAGTTTTAAATGACTGGGGTAAAAATATATGGATCGTTTGACGGTGGGAAGGAAAACTGATACTATTAAGGAAGCTGAGACTCCAGCCAGGGAAATGTAATTGATTTGGTCTAGGCCTAAAATTTCATTTGATAGTAGCACTTGTCCACAAACACCCCCCAAAAATCGTCCAGTATGCAAAGCAGTGTGTGTCAAAGATGTCACTTGCTTGTAATGCGATCGCTCCACATTCGCATACATGTACGTGAAATAAGCTAATTCGGACGAAACAGCAATCGCATTTATCACTTGTCGAATCTGTAGAAGAAGATTAAGATAGTTATACAAAATATTCGAATTCAGTTGTTCTGTAATCCGCATTGAGCTATTAGAGTGTAATGAAATATTTATGTACGCAAAAAAATCATTTTTATGTATGTACAACTATTTAGTTACCTCTGCTGCCCGCTGATCCGTGTATCCCCAAATGGTAACACACCATGTTGCTACAAACGCCAAAGCCCCAAATATGATAACTGGTTTATAACGTAGAAAATCGGTAACAAATATGAAAATGAACACAGTAACCAGAGAGCCATATGTTGTTACAGGAAGGATGTCATGGATAATCTGTAAAGTTCACTCACATTGTAACATGAGAATTATCTTATTAATTGTATCCATATACAGTAAAATATAGGTATACATACTACGAGAATTAAAAATCAATTTTAATAAGGAAGAGAAGAGTTGATGATTACATTGTCTGCGGAAAAATTCCCATAGTCGATAGCGTATTCTATAAAAAAGGATTCTGAAGGTGTAAACTCTTTAAATAATCCGAAACTACACAGAACCCCAGCCGTCCACTTCCAACGTTCCATCATTTTGAAAATTTTAACTGAACTATTTCTAAATAATTATTAATCTTTAGATAATGTACCGCAAAAACTATCAACTAATATAGGTACTACTTAGAAATCTGCCTACTTAAAATTGATGGAACTGTTGAAGCAGGTGAAGTAAATGTCGCAAAGGAAACATGGAAGTATATGTAATACGACATGACGAAATTGATTTGTAAGGTAAATATCTATTCAGATGAGAGTGTAAGGCTAACTATTTATATCTGACTGATATGTAAAAACTGTGAAGTAAACTTTACGGTGATAACAATCTCTGTAGTTGTTGAGGCTTTGGATGTTGGTACCTGTGTTGAATTTTGTGCTTAGTGTTCTGTCCAAAACTTTCAACTGCGCAACAAAGATTCAAGAAAATGCTTTGTATATGAATAATAATATAATTGTATCCTCCTAACCTACCTGAATGAAATTGTATACTGAGATAAATGTTATACCCATAGGCTCCCACAACTGTAGATAAGTTGTGCATGATAATCTCTGAATTTGTGTGTGAGTGCATGAAAATGCGTTGAATAAAACTCCATAGGCCTTTCAGCTTTCTATAATATGACTATTCTACTTGTAGCTGTCCATTCAGACTTGCACTGAATGCTACAGGCAGTCGTTGTGACGAAATGAATGATGCTGGAGTTTAATTAAAAATTTGTGTTTTATTATTGTAGCTTTTAATACAACTAGTCAAAGTCAAGTGCTCTTACCCATGAATGGAGATCAACGATGCAGAACAGAACATCATAAGAGCCAACAAATGACGCTACACCGTGGCGGAATCAATTCCTTTTTATTTCAATTGAGTATTGCTTTACATACTAATGCAAATAATGATTTCGGTTTAATGTAGTTTTCTTTTTATTGCTACACTTGCATTTGGCATTGGCATTTCATTGTGTACTCTATTGTGTAGAACTGTACAAAATAC
The DNA here is from genome assembly GCA_019776165.1 of Pogonognathellus flavescens. NCBI lineage: Eukaryota > Metazoa > Arthropoda > Collembola > Entomobryomorpha > Tomoceridae > Pogonognathellus > Pogonognathellus flavescens. Next base: position 77,604 of record JABASD010000137.1, read on the forward strand.
CCTTGCACTTGAAATTGAAGTAAGGACATCACATGAGAGTTGTAGCATGTAGCATTGCATTTTAAAGGCCATATCATAAAACTTTTGTCCATTTTGTTCATATAAACACTAGACGGATGAGAGATCACTATCTGCATCTAATTATGCTCATCTGCATTTCAATTTCGCCTGGGCACCTTGAAACTGCAAATCCGTTTTCAATTAAAGAATATAAGCGCTCAGGGTGCTTCATTCACAGTAATAATAATAATATCATCATCATCATTGTTACGACTTTTGCCATCAAATGGTTAAAGTGAATACATATTCAATCTACTTGATACTCTTGAAGTATGCTCCTTTGAAATGTTGCTATAATTAGAAATCTATCAAGTTAGTGATCATCAACATCACGCGCAAAAACAAACTTTTATGCGTACTACAAAGAAAACATGAAAATTCATGTACTGTATTCACAGTTTTTATACAGTAACCCTTTACCCTGCAATTACAAATTGTGAATTGCAATTTGCATGACTAGTTGAAAACCTACAAGTGTCTTATTAACTCAAGTGTTTACGTACGTACTTATACTAAGAATGAATAAAATATACTAATTCTTAACATGTTTGAAATGCCATGTATGGGAGTCTGGGAGGATAATTCGTTATGCTATGTAGTTAGACTCTGCATTGTTGAGAATGTGTCTATATGAGAGATAACATTTTATTAATGCTGTAATGTAACTCTTGTTAATCCCCTTCAGGTATATTTGTACAACTGCATGGTATACAATGCAATTCTCCCTTTAGGCTCAGGGCTTAGCAATTTCATTTTCATTTGCTACTCACCAGGTCTCCCAAACGAATTGTTAGTGCAAATTAAGACAATTAAATGTGTGCTTCAAAAAATTAATGTGAAATATCACATACTGGACAGTACAATGAGGCAATAATGATAAATATTATAAGCACACTTTTCTTTCAGTTTCACTTGATAAATTCGTTGGACACAATTCATAATTTGTCAAAATCTTCTAAACCATTCTGAAAAATGGGAAGTAAAATCATGAATCTTGAGAGTTGAATCAGTGGAATTAGCATGCCGTGCCCACAAGGGATGTATCAACAATTAAACAACATTCTACAATACATTCTATTTATATTTTCACCATGTAGTAGAGTAAGTATGCATAAGAAGCTTACAAGCTGTATGTAATACAGCGGAACCTATGTAAAATAATGACTCGATGTAGTCTATCATTTTAGTTTAGAACTTCGTTATTTTGTGTGTAATGTCATTTATTTCTCCAAATATTTGTGTAGGAAGAATTGTGACAAAGTTAGCCGAGAAAAGCGGTGTATGCACAAAGAAAAATTGATTAGTGAATTGTAAGTACCTACGATAGTCTATTAATAGCTTGATGGCCAGCTATACAAATGAATAATATGGCTATGAGACATGCAAACTCATTTTTCGAGATAATAATAATTATATTGCAGATTATACATAATACATAGGTAAACCATATTATGTCCAGCTACTAGTGTTGTTGTTTTAAGTAAACATTTTATCAAATGATAAGCACATCATAACATCTAACCTAACTATAGTCTTGTATTGACTTTCATATTTTGACGGCATGCATGGTACTTACTTGTTTGATTGTCAACGTATATACAAACAGTTTGAATATACGTAATCCAAAAACTCATTTTAAACAATGCAATCAATTAAAAATGCAATTAAAAACGCATATGCAGTATCTTGTTGAATTAAGTTTGACGTACATTTAATTCAGATAACACAAAGGTTGCTAACTTTTCTGGTGACACAAGGACTCTATGGCGCATAGATGGAATGAATGAATGAAAAATTGTCATTTCTGTTTTGTAATAAAATCTCTGCTTTGTGTTATGTGTAACTGTAACACGAAGCCTATGGAATTGTGTAACATATCTAAAATTTAACAATAAGCACAGACATATTATATGAATGCAAGGATTACCTTACGCTACAGTACCGTGTACACTACAGTATATACTGTGATGAAAAAATGGTAAAATATGTATATTTCGGTGACATAATTTTTCCCCAAATATGATATATTGAAGATGTGCAGTACTGTACTGTAGTGTCCATGTACTGTAATTTTGCGGTACTGTAGTGTCCGGTTACCGAATGCGAGTAGGGGAGTAATCAAGTAATATGAGTATTAGAAGTAATTTACATGTATACAATATATGTAGTTAGGTACCACGATTCATTCATTATACTTTATGTATTAGAACATACAATGGTCATATTTTATATACGTAGTAGTTTTACATAGTTACCTAATTTAAAAGTGAAGTTGTACGAAATACCGTACTAATTAAACTTTCTAAAAGTTCCTAACACCTAAAAAAGCTGTTGTATGAGCATCCATGCAGTAAATCATTGTTGATATTTTAAGTAAAAATAGGGATTTTGGTTTTTCTAAATTGACACAACAACAGTATGGTTATTTGTTCAGTTTTCTATCCTTTCAGCTCCTAGCTTTTGCTTTTGTTAGAAATGTCACGTAAAGATAAAAATATCATCCTCATATTCATATGGCTGCTGTATTTATGCTGCATTACTGTGGAGTACACGTTGTGTATACTGTATACAAATACTGCACGTATTTTTGCTATGTCCTTTATATTTATTTACAACCACCACTATTCTGCACCACATTACATTTGCATTAATAAAAATGCATCCTGCCTTTTTCTGTCATTCAGCATGTGGGCTGTCCGGCTGTAGGTTACGTTGAGCATGAATGTCAGCTTTGGTCTCTAACAATAATATTAAGTCAAGTTCGTCTCTAATTTTTTAGTTTGGAAATAAGATAAGGTGACACGTGTACACCTTTATTTACGCTTGGGTGACTTGCTAAGTATATACAATTCTAGTACTTGGGTGTAGCTAAGTGGGTACGCAGAAACAGCAGTAACATTTCACAATAGACATCGTAATTATAAAGCGAGTAATGAAAATGAATACTCATGCCACATTAGAAAATATGACTTACAGGATAACTATGTACAGATAGTAATAAGGATGAACTTAAGATTCATAACACATTACTTTGTTTAAATAAATAAATAAGGAAAAATATTTATGGAACAGTTGAGTTTTTGTTACAGCGTCTAAAATACATTTTGTCGAAGAAGCGAATCATAAGTCAAAATACATGCCTTTGCCTTTGTCGTAATTTTGACGTAGATGCAATAATGTAGATGTAATGTAGATGCAATGAAATTATGATTAATAAATGATAGTTAAGTGAAGTCGCATTGTTGAATATTCTTGTTAAGAAAGTAAAAATGTCCATATTTTTACAAGATGTTGATTACGGTTTTGGGTTTTACTGGGTTTTACAGCAAAATGAAAGTTCAATTTCAATATTCAAGGACGTGAGAAGATGCTCCATGATAATCGTGTAACAGGTTTAGTTCTGCATTATCTTTTTCTTTACGCTATTATTGTGTGGTTTGCGATTTAAATAATTGCATTAGACTGTGCATGCTTCATATGCATGACCTTACTAAGACTGTGTCGACTGTGTCTGTAACACAAGATCACTGGATAGATTGGCTAAATATAAATTTAATGGTCTGCAGGATGGAAGGATAGCGATGATAATTTTGATAATATACCTAGTAATACCTACTGTTTTGATAACAGACTATGATTAAACTAAACCTAACCATTTTAACATTGCAATTAAGTAAGCAAATTTTTATTTTGTCATTCCATTTGCTTATGATTTCATGTTACTGTAATTATGACTTATGGGAAAAAGTGAGGAGATTCTTGTAATGATAGGGTGTCAACCTACATGGTAAAGACAAGATAAGTAGCTATCAAAAATGTTTCATACTACAAACTCATACCAACTAGATTTGTCGGAGACATGCAACTTTATTAACATTATATAGGAGTCGTCTCCTAGAATTAAACTGGTTTTGTTCCAAGTGCTCCATACTCCATGAAAAGTGGATTGTAGAGGATAGAACGATAGAAACCTTCACCACTATTTATAGTCACCAACAGCAGCACTACACTACAGATAGAATCATATCATATTGCATGTTAGCTGACAGTCTCACTTCTCATTGTACTCACGACCTGGCAGAAATAAATCAAATTAGAGCTGCTATTTTTGGAGTGTGCATAACTATCAGAGTGTTCTATGCTGACTCACTAAACTTATGATATGCATATTTGAAATCTCATACAAAACCAGGACATCCTGGTCCTGGTGGAATTGTGGAATGAGAAGTAAGTACCTACATAAAAACATACTAGCATCAGTAGCATCTTATATGATCCTTATATTATTATAAAACTGACGAATTACTGTCACTAGTCATAGTCATTAGAGTCCAAACTGAAATGGTGTCGCATAAGGCGAGACTAATGACTTCGAAAATATAAAACGCATTCAGTATCATGGAGGACTAACGAAGGATATGTGCCATTATAAATATCATATAAGTGCATATAATATATAAATATATACATTACATACTATACAGATAATACGAAATAAATCTCTGCTAATCCCTGCATAGATGGATAATTTCAGCAGCGTTGGTGAATTGAATGGATTCTCTGAAGCCCTGAGGATACATTGCTAGTAATTAATCCAGTAAAGAGCAGTAAGATCAATTAAGGATAATGTTATTATTTTATGTTACGTTGCAGATTTTAATACACAAGTAATGCTATTATTACATGTAATAGTTGACTTTTACGAGTTTTGTCTCATGAGTTGAAAGTATCATTGCCAATTTGCTACAATTATGTGTAGTCCAAAATGAAATGTGCTTTTATAAAAACGAATTTATATCCAAAAAATTGATGTGTTTGCTATATAATGTCCATGTAATATTCGCTGGCGATGACTAAAAAATAATCTCATCACTCCAGTTCAACCTCATTATTCCAGTAATACATCTTTTGCATGCAAGGCTGCATTTTTCCAGTGCTGTTAGCCCTCTTGCTTGTAAGCTATATGTTTTAGTTTTTTCCATTGTTATGTCTTTCCTCTTTCGTGCTATGCATTACATACCCAATAATATGCATTACATACCCAATAATATGCATTTCATTTCATCCCACTATCCTGCAAGATAATTAGCAATAATTTATAGCATGCCTCAAGAAATCTCAAAACTCTATAGATTTCTTGGCATGCCTACTGTCTGAATCGTAAGTGCTAGTGGCTCCTTGTAAAATATTTTATGCTACTTAATAACACAAGTGTCTCATTGTGAACTGCATCTTAAACAAATGCAAATGTGCAAACGAATAAGCCATGCTTGGTTTTAGGTATTGTTGCATGGAGTGTCACATTCCTATCGATCGAAATAACATAAAACGATATGGTAGTCCCATTACATGGAGGAAAGGTCCAGAATACTCCAGATACTCCAGAATTCTTGGATCGATCTAATCTGCCTAGGTATGCAATAAGATATGTATATATAAATATTATGAGCTCCAGGTCTTATAATTAACTATTACAAACGAGGTTGTCTATATTGTATTTTTCAACGTTAGTATTTAGATTTCATGCTCCCCTTAAAAGTATTTAATGATGCAACATCTTAAATTGGTGGTAAATGTTTTCTAAAGGAAGAAGAGCAGCATTATAGTTACGAATTATCAAAGAAAATTAATAAATAATCAATTTTTATTACGATTTATGAACAGACCTAGTCAACAACACAACTTTATCTAAATCTAAACGCTTTGTATTGCAACAACTACATAAGGAACAAAAAACATTACCTACATATCAAATCTACAAACATTCAAAACGTAGGAAGCTAGTACACGTATCTTTCTCATCAACAACCGATTTCCTACTAAATTCTTCTTCGAAGCTCCCTATATAAATTTATAGTATACAGGTATTGTTTTGTAACTAAATGTAACAGTACAAGAATTCTCACATATAATATAGTCACAATTTAGCATCACAGAAGGCGAGACTTATGACTCCGAAATATAAAAAATCATTCTACATCAAGGGATATACTGTGTAAAAGGAAACATTAGAAAACAACTGTCATGTAGAATAATTGTTGCAAAAATTGTACACGGGCTAAACATTTACGGTTATAACTTAATGCATAGTTCACTGCACCAGTCCCAGATGCGTTTCAGTGAATTTACGTTTACCTACGCTTCGAAATATTATTATTCAGATATTCAATCCTAAGGTTTTAAGTAACAACATGATACGTTAACATTGGATTGGATTAATTTTCAACACTAGGTAGGCCACAATCGGCGATCGAATGAGAGAAGACAATACATTATGACTATTGAATCGAATGTCTTTCGGCTTTCGCTTTTATTTTTTGCGCTGAGGCATCTCTAAGTGTTGAGCTTCGTAATATACAAGATTCAGCACGAGCTGCAGATTCAGCATCTTTTACTCGCTTTGCAATAATTCTGGCTTCCATGCATATCTTTTCGGCTTCATCGTATTCACCCTTTTGCATATATAAACTTCCAGTGTTAACTCGAATGGCAGCTTGTAAATATTTATGTTTTTCTTGCGCAATTTTGTTACATTCCTGAAGCTTTTCAATTGCCGCATCAATATCACCTTCTAATGCAAGCATTGTGGCGAGGTCGCTAGCAATTGCTACAGCCTGTAAAAATAAATACAGTTTATCAAGCTGTTCGAAAATGGTTAAAGTTACTAAAGGTTAGTAATGAAATCATTCAACAAAGAAAACACTTTTGAAAATACTAACCTGCTGAGAATCTGCGCCTACAGCCATAGATGCATATTTATAAGCTTCTTTCGCACAAGTTTGAGCTTTACGAACAACCTCTCGTTCAATTTTATCGGACGTTCCGCAACTTAGATACATTTGCGATAAACTTTGAATCGCCCAGGCCGCTAACAGCAATGTATCTTCGTCGTCCACACCATGCTTCTCGATCTAAATATAAATAGCGTCACTATAATATTCAGATATTGAAATGCTGAAAATCTTAATTTTCATCTAAAATCTAAGGTAAGCATACCATTTAAACTAGACCAAACAGATTGCACATGAAATGATAATAATTAAATTCTTGCATATAAACAATACAAATACAGGTATAAAATTACCTTTTCGCGTTGTGCGTCAGCACAATATTCAAATCCTGCTATGGACTCTTTATGCCTGCCATTTTTCGCGTAGATCAGAGCCAGTTTTATACTAATCTCAATAATTGAGTTGTCATTTGCAGGAACGTTTTGATGATGAATAAGACGCTGAGTTACTTTCTTAAATAGTTTCTCTGCTTTATCTAGCTCTTCCTTTTGAAATGACAAATTAGCTTGAATATCCAGAATTTGCGTCTTAGCTTGCTCCAAATTTTCTTGATCACTCAACTGCCATGATTTCGATAAATGGTCCTCAGCTTTAGTAATATTCCCCTCCTGAAATTATCCGTAATTATGAATTTTACGAAGAGATACAGGATGAAAATATCATGTTTAATTAAGAAATTAATAATAATTAATGAATATGTAACTTTCTGCACACCTGTATAGCCAATATAGCTCTTTTAATCTCCATTAGTACTTGTTCTTCAATAGTTAGTTCCTTTTTCTTTTCGAAAATGCCCATAAATCCTGCCGAGAATCCGCCCAGCCCCAAAATTGCTCCAGCTGCACCAAAACAGGTCTTTTTTTGAAAAAAACTTTGCTGAGATTTGCATCTTCTAAACTGAGCTTTATGTAGTCTGTATGCTGTTCTGCAAAATATATTAATATCACGAATGCTACAACTATTTGACGTTTCCACAGAGTGACAATGAACAAAACGAAAAGATTCTAACTCCAGTCGACGTGCTATTGACATTGATTCTAATAATCTTCTAGGTACTAAAATCTGTCCAGCTGACGGCGTAAACAACCCCGACCCCACATATGAAAGGTTGAGAAATCTGGGGAACATTTTCGTTAACTATTTGAAATTAATGTTTGTCAAAATATTCGAAATCCTAAATTATAAAACCGGAAACCGATAAAAGTCTGTTTCGGTCCGGGTCAGATTCACTTACAAAGTGGGCGCCATGGGAATGTGGCGCTCACAAAGATATTTCAAACTGTTCGTTGCTTTCTCCACATTCTTCATTCTCCGCTAAACCACTTCTTGCAGCATTGCACAAGGAGTACTTTCACTTCACTCACATGTCGAAGTTTCTTGTTTCGTCAACTTTCAATGTTAATTGGTAAATACAATTATAATTAAAGTGGCCAATCTGAATTAAAATCTGAATCTTGTTCAAGAGGAATAACTAACAATACACAAAAATACCACAATACTTCAGCATTTTCGTATAATTTGCGGTTGGATGAATTTAAACCTGGCTTGTAGAAATTCCGGTGTCCGGAGCATTTATACTTTTCGAATCGTCATATCATCAATTATATTGGTAATGGTAATTTATTCAAATCGTCATAATTATTAGCGTTTACATAATAATATCAAAGTCAATGTAGTTGGTAGTAAATTTTTGTCCGAGTCAAAATATCGGTTTGTTAACGTGATTTTGAACATTTTGTCACTGTTTTTTCAGATGAATTGAATTTAAGAAGAAGTATTATCAGTCGGACTCGGAAGCAACTCAATACATTGTATTACAAACTACAATCAAAAGGAAAATAATCACATTTCATACCGTAAAGTGCAATCTGCAATGCCGCTGTATCCAAAAAGTTGTCAAGGTTCAACGCAAAACCAAGGAGGTTCCAGATCTAACAACATGGACATGTAATTTGTTTCAAATTTTCTTAAAAGTTATTATTTATTATTATTAATTTGCATATTATTTTCTTGAAAAGTGTTAACAAACTATAAACTAGCTTTCCAAATGCCATTTGTTTGGAAATCGGAGTTTGGTAAAGGTAAAAAATAGTGAAATATATCTCGTTGTCTCGTAAAAAAGTAATCTATCATATAAAAGTTTAACTTAGAAGTCGAATTGGCAGTAGATAGCTTTTCAAACGTCTTAATCGAATACGCATAAAATTCAATTGAAAAACACATTCATCTGTGCTAACTAGCGTGTTTTAGTCGAATTTTCTGTGAATCAAATATTACGTAAAAGTCTAATATTAATCAATGATGTTAATGAAGTATATACCTGTTCTAATATACATACATGAAATATTATGTCTAATAATAATGAATGAACGCAGTTCATATAAAGGGAAATGTAAAGTGTCAAAAAATTCGGTATTGGACAATGGTCAGCACACAACCGAGTCAGTTGCAAAAGTTAAGCAGTCGTCAAACAGCAATAGGGGTAGATATGCTGTCCTTTCTTCTCATCGTCCCATTGTTTCCCAAAATAATGGAAGTGTCAATTCACCTGAAGGAAAGAAAGCCCTAAGAGCTTTCTCTGAATTGAGACAAGCAGCTACAACATTGTATCCAAGCACCTCAAAAACGTCAGTGTTTTTACAACAAACACATAATTCAGAGGATATTCAAATGGACTCTTTCACATCATCCCCCTTCATACACATGATTATGGCAGACTCGCCCGACACTTTCAAAGTGAAAGGTCATCCAGGCTTTGTGGACTCTGTATTTGGAAATGGTAGTGTTGGATAATAATACTAAATTATTTTATTGCCATTATCGTCCATTGTATAAGGAATAGCTTAATTTTTGATACTTTTTAGTACAATGCATTAGTTCATTTTTGTTCCAGAAACTAAATCGACTCAAACAAAAGAACTCTTGAAGAAGCAAATGTTGCATCAGCATTCGTCCTACTCAGAGTTGAATCCAATTCAAACCATTCGAGATATACCTGACTGTGTAAGCTCAACTAGTGAAACTATGTCAAATGAGGATGGCTTGCTATTTTCTAATGGAAGATCCAGCCAAATGATTGAAAAATTAGTCACTAATTCTATAATTTCCGAGAGAATAAGCGAGCTTAACTCTAAATTGAACAGCAAAAATGCGGAAATTATAGCGCTGAAAAGGGACATGCAAAGTATTAGAGCTATCGCAGAAGAAAGTTCAAAAGAAGCCAATCTATCAAAAAAGTTGCTTCAAAACTTGAGAGTGAAAATTAATTCAATGGAAGAACAGATAGATATTCTCGAAGTTGGTTTTTGTTATTATATGAAGGATTTTCAATTAACTTTTTAGTGGAGTGCCGGACTCTTTACTTTCTCTGGTTATTGGTCATAAAACCTAATTACTTTCTCCTTTCAGGATAAAATTAGTAGCCAAGAGTCTGAAATACTGCAAAATCTTGTGAATAAAATTGAGGAAAATAGTACGAGAAATTCCTCTTCGGATGAATCTCTATCATCTACAACTGTGGAAGCTAAAGAAATTGACCAACCTGTTAAAAACGGTTCTTTTAGTATCAATTTTGACAAAATTCTTACCAATATAGGAGATCTCAATCGAAGAATGGATAAAATGCAGTCCATGCAACTCATTTATGCCAATGATAAATCTAGTGCTACTTTTAAGGTTAGGTGTGCATACGGGAATTTCTCTCATATATATTTTTTATTTAGTGTACTGCTATAAATAAGTAGACTAATAAGAGATTATAATATCCACAGCTCGCTAAACCTATTGTGTTGATTTTGTACAAAAATGGAATCGTTTTGGGTGATACTGGATTTCGCAGCTTCAGTGTAGACTCTGCCAAACAAGTTCTCATTGACATTTGCAAAGGATATTTTCCATCCGAGCTGTACACACAAAATCCTAATGGGATATTTATAGATGTAATAGTATTAACATTAAAATATTTGCTCGTCTTGTCCGTTGGTAAATGTTGAGTAGGTGCCTACGTATATGTCAATTCAATTGTACTACACCATTGTCTCATTTGAAATCCTTAAAGGTCACAGATAGAAGGGGTGTTGAGTTCAAGAGCTGTGACTCTTATAACGGGAAAGGGATTAAACTTTGTGCTGTGACCAAAGCTCCAAATCTTCCTTTGAAATCAAGATTTGATGTACAAGCAAAGAAACCGGATATTATGTAATCATTAGTACTATGTGTAGAAGACAAAAGAAGCTGATTATTACCAATTACGAATATATTGAACTGTGTGTAAACTCATATGTCATATATATCTTTGTTTGCATGTGCAGCTCTTCTGTGGAATCTTTAGATTTCTCAGGCCAATCACGCTGCAAACTCGTTCAATTACCTGATCTTTCGGGGAAATCACTTAAAAAGCTAGATGATAAAATAATAGTGTTAAAATTGAAGCACATAAGCAGTGGTGAAAGAAATTACTTTTAGAAGTGAAACTCAAAACATACAATTCATGCAATAGTTTTAACGTATTTTTGTAATTTTCAGATGGAGGATATAAGATGAGGGTGTCTGTGTGGACAACAATTGAAGAAATAGTTGCACATTTGGCACACTTTATTGAGAAAGACGAAAAACTGGCCGAAACATCCATTGTGATCCAGCCCAAAAGCAAGATCAGTTTGATCAGTTCCATACCATTTGGAGTTCTCTCTATGCCACATGCATCCTTGAAAGAATACGGTATAGAGCAAAACACATTGCTCTACATCAACAAAGCCCAGGATCAGTAATGAACCACCAAAGAATTGCCAAATGATTCTGAGACTTCTGGAATAATAGTTTTTAGTAAATAATGTGTATACATTTACATGTGTCAGTGTATGAACAATGGCAGATAGGTCGGATACATCTTTTGTAAGTAAACTTATAGCAGCATCGAAAACACTTACGAATGCAAACGCAATTAAATGCGAATATGAGCAAATTTTGAAAGAGCTAACCATGTTTAATAACTTTGTAAATGTTTCATCAAAGTATCCAAAAATTTGTAACATTTTGACATTTACTGCAAGAGCAGTTAATGACTCCATTTTCCAAAATTGTGAGAATATTTTGATAAGGGTGTACAATAATTCGTCTTCGTTCAATTTTCATCCAAAGTTTTGGGAATTCTCTATTGAATATTTTGACGGAGACGTTCGGCGAATTTTGTGTTGGAAACTCGAAGAATGTTTAGAAAGCGAGAAATCCTACGATTTTATTGGAAAGTTCGCCTTAAATAATAATTATGATCCTTTGCAAATCAAGATCAATTTAATATTTAAGCTGGAGTGGAAAGAAGAAAAACTAATAAGAGTTATTCCTGTTGGAAGTCTTCTTGTAGACGTTATGTATTTTCTAAACCCAGGTCGACTGCAGCCGTCAGGGTTATTTTCAAATTCGGTATCTCCTTCTTATATTTCTGAATTAGATTCAAAATACCGAGACATTTCCAAATTGATTTCCACAATTAAAATGTTCGAATTCCATTTCGATTGTCAGTTAAGTGAGCTTTTCGTAAAAGATATTTTTCTGAAAGATTGTTTTCATAGAGGGTTCACATCCAATCCATGTGTCTTTAACAATACCTCAAATATTGAAACTATTACTGTTCCAGATGAAAATCCAGGCAATGCAGAGTCTACTGATAAAGAGATTTTTGTTTACTTTCAGTCAGAAAAAATAACATTAATTATTTCGAAAACAGGACCAATAATTTTTAAATGTTCCAATGGAATGTTATTATTTAGTCTGAAAATAGCAATTTTTCGTAGGCTACTTACGTGTGACGGTATCAAAGTTGTCTGTCCAAATGACGATATGTGTGATAAATTATATGCAGTTAAATTGAAATTGGAAGACATTAGCAGAGACAATGATTCTATGACAGATTCGTTTCCAAAACTCATGGAATTATATTTAGAACTAAGAGATGTTAGCGAAGCGGTCAAATTCTTAATGCTTACATCGATTGACTAAGACTGAGATAATTGTTCTCACATGAATTTATAATAGCTATAGGATAAGAGTTGATACGGTGTATTTTGTAAGATGTAAATATTTATAAGCTACTTAGTATAGGTATATATAAAATTAAATGCAATTTGTGAAGTTGCTCCTTAATTTGTATTCAATCTGTGATACAGTATAATATATTTATATTTGTAAGGACACTGATGATTGTGACTGATGATTTGTGACAATATGTAAATTGATTGTAGTAGAAGGTAAGAATATGACAGCCCTAAGAAAGTTCAGTGTTTGTGGAAACATCATTTATAAGTATAAGTATAGGTCTAAATAATCAAATGTACAATTTGTATTAAATAAAATTCACAAAGAATGTAATTTCCACACACGCCAGAGAAACCAATCGATTTGAAACTTATTTATTTACACACTACACGCGTAATAATATGACAAAATTGCATAATTACATTCATCATAATTGTACACCTTTACAATAAGAGCGTTTCGTATGAGACAGATACCTAATCCCACTGTGTCATTCATGCTATTATTAAATCGTAATCGTAACGAGTCATTTACACAGTGATACAGTTACAATATTTAATACTACAATATTTTTTAATTTAAGTGTTTGTTTCTACGTTCACATCATTCTATCAGTCAATTTATACAGCCGTTATGTTCACAAACTATACATATGACGTTTTTAGCAATAGATAATTATTTCTTAGTATATTAAATTAACCCTTTACATATTGAATTACAAATGCTGTTATTACTCGTAAATGAATTGAGTTGAATTACAAAAGATAAACATGTATGGAAAAAGTAGAACTTATTGATACACGAGAATTCTATGAAGAATTAACTTTGACACGAAGAAACGAAAATGTACAATTAGAGACATGAACTACTTTGCTTATTTCGGTCTATCTACTCTTCTAAAGTTATATGAAAATTTTGTACATAGCTTCAACCGTGCAGTGCAGATAAGAAAACAAATGCAGTTATTATTATTATTATTATTAAAAATGAGTTTAGTTTGACTTTATAGCAAGATTTCTAAATCTCTGTATAATTGTGTACTTATTGGTAGTAAAAATGGAGTGTGTTTTGGCAACTTACTAATAAATATTCAAATACATAATATTTAAATATCTAAAATCGACTTTATACGTAGAATTTAGAAGTTCGCTCTTTGGATGCGGAAACGTATGTAGATCGCTTTAATTTTCCGACTTCCATAAGCATCGCGTCAGAGTCTAACCTCATAATTACATTTCCTGCCAAATGTTTTCCTTTCGATTTTTTTGACTTAGGAAGGGTATTGCTGTGATGGGAAGAAGATCCGTAGCCTCCTACGTTTGCTTCGGCTTCTGATAATGCTGCAGTTGTTTTAGCCATATCTCTCATATGTCTGTCAATAGGAATTTCTTCAGACGTTTTCTCCAAAGCAGTTACCCATTTACGCTTTTCCACAGGACTTGGGGCTGTAAAAAGCATCCACGTAGACCTGTCAGGACTATAAACTCTCCATGAGTTATGCACCATGCCGAAAAATTCATCTAAAATTCAAAACACAATAATCACATTAATTTACACCGTTTCCGCAAATTATAACATTCATTTTAGTTAATTAGGTCTCTTTTTACCTTCTTCGTTGCTGTCTATGTTAAGCCATACAGACTGCTCGAGATCGATTCGTCCATCAAAAACCAGCCCATTTTTCTTAATAAAATCCTATTACACAAATAGATTTATATGAATAGGTTGTATTACATCACGTTGAGGAGTTTGACATTAATCATGTTCCATTGCCAATTAATTTAATTAGATCGTGCTTATGCAATTGTCATTACCTTTTTACAATAAATAAGTTCCTTATTCAAGAGGGCAACAAACACTTCCTTGTGCTTTCGTCCGTAAGTCATTCGTAGTAAATCTCCTTTCTGTAAAACCGCAGCATTACGGTCAATCAAATCCGGCCCCTGAATGAACAAAAAAGCCATATGTATTACTTCAATTATTCACCTTTTGCAATTACAATTACACTTTTGCAATCTAAAAGCATGGGAATGTGTTGTTACGCAATTATCAGGTTATGTGCGTAAACTGTCCTAAGGATATATAATATCGTGCTTATGTAAATTACACAACAGTAACATAAAATTGTAATGATGCGTAAAGCAGCATGATCACATTAACGCATTGAAATGAAAATGTTAGTGCACTTACATCCCAACCATCAATTGAGTTCTGTAAACGAATGATGTCTTGCAGAGCATCAAATTGTCTTTGGGTGTCATTGATCTTCATCGCCACTGCTTTCATTGTATCCAAGGCCTCTACCACTGACTCATAGTCTTCATGGGTTTTCTGAAAAACCAAAAACATGTCCTGTCATCATTCCCGTGTACTTAGGTATATTAACCCCAATAGGGATTCCCTTTGTACAGTTTTGAACCTTTTAATACAACTGTGACAGTCACCGTTATAAAATGTAAAGCATAATAAAATATTTTCCAAACATAAAGAAATGTTCAAAACTTACATCAGTTTGCTTCAGGAGTTCATTCAATTGAAGATGATATTGACAAATTCGCTGAATAGGTCTGAGCAGAAAACCATGCAAAGGAAGTTTATCCATCATTTGCAGTCTTCTACATGCTTCAAAAAATTCTGCGTACTCGACATTTTGACTTAGATTTCTCACTGTAGCCATCGATATAGGGTTATTGCAACAGTAGTCCGAGTAGAGGTCAAATCTATCCGCCTAAGGTGTGATTAATTATGGTTAATTAAAAAAAGTTTAGCTAAATTGTGTTTAGATAGGTACTAGAATATTACGACGCAGATTTAGAACGAGTAAAATAAAATTGTAATTTTACCCAATCGGTGAATACAGCTCCAACTGATGATCTCGATAAAGCTTCGTTGTCCAGTTTTGATTTGATAGCTTCGAGAAACTTTGCATGAAGTCTAAGAATTTGTTCAATATTTGAAAAAATATTTTTCACTGTTGTCTCACTAAATAAGTCTCTTCTCTCACGACACGGGAACAAAAATCCTTGAACGATGTCATTAAGAGTTTTGACGTAATTTGTTTCCGTCGCAATGATCTCTTTGACAACTTTACTCCGAATGCTGTTATCATCACTAGCACTGGAGTGACCACTAGTACTGCCACTGCTACTCCCACTGCTACTGGAAGCTGAGGATGAACAATCTACCTCTAAGTTTCGAATTTTTGAGTTTGAGGATTTTTTGTCGTTGGCAGTGGATTGATTTTTCTTGCGAGAGTACTTATGAGGAAGGGAATGATAATAGGCAGTGCTATCTGATCCTTCGCAGAATCCTCCTTCATCATCATCTTCGTAGTCATCCACTTCGGCCTCATCATTAGAAATGAATCCATCGTCATCAAGTTTGGCATCTAGAAGATCTTCGTACGATGTTGTTGTCGTGCTTGCAATAGATAAAAGTTTAGGATTTTTGCGGTGTTGAGAAGTACCCCATACGTGATCGGGGATTTCGACTAGGGACAACTTGGCCATACTAGGAGAGCAGTTGCTGTTTGGATTAGAGGAAATGGGAACTCGACTAGAAGAATTGGATGTGTCAATAAAGTCAGAGCGAATACGACGCAACTTGCTCTTCCCCAATTTTGGCTCATCCATCATTCCGATTCCTGAATCGCCACTTTGACATTTGTCACCCCGAGCGGCTTTAAAATCGCCTTTTCTCAATTTGCCACCAGTTCCCAGATTTCTGTCGTCAAAAAATGTCACACAATAATTAGTAACTATCCATGCATATGCATATAATATTATTATCACTATTACTTTCACATTCACAAGTACAAAGAAAAAGAATTTTGCAATTATTTAATATACCTTTGTCCGTCAGTCTCCGTACGATGATACAAATCCGGTGAGCTGCCAATAGGTGCGGATATGATTTTACTTTTTCGACTTGGACTTTTTCCATTATTACTGGAACTAGATGCCCCTGAACCAAATCTCAGGCTAAAAGTTTTTGAAAACCTTTGGAACAAACTAGGGCTGAGTGCACAGGCGTCAATAGGGCGTCTTGCTATCGGCATGATTATGCCCTTAGAATTCGGTTCGTGTAGTTCTTCATTGACTATGTCATCTGCAGCAGAATCATTGAGATGCAAATGGGAACCACTTCCTTTGGAACACTTCGAGGAACTTTTTGACGCGCTGCTGGCTGAAGCAGAAGTGACTTCCATATTTCGGTAGACTTTCATCCAATCTCTACAATATTGCAACAACAAAAAGTACACATCATTAGTCACACAATCAAAGTCTAAATTAATGCTTTCCTAGCTTTCTTGCTGCTGAATTGTCTGACGCTTTCCTGCTCCATATTGTATTGTAACACTACTACTACGGAATAGACTGCATGGACACCACGAAACGAAGTACAAAGACGTACATTGAAACGTATATTCTGTACAATCCATTACTTCATATCCAAAAATACGTATACGGAGTGCGACTTCAGTTTGCGTACACGGAATAAGAAACCACACAGTGAAATCCATAAGGAAATGTCACATCCTATTTTTGCGGTTTTCTATTCGCTCACTAACCCTGCACATACATAAAACTTCTCTCTCTCTCTCTGTAGCTGTATAAGAAGCTAATTGCATTCATTCATTCATTGTCGATGCAGTTTTTGAGACACATGAAGAACACTTTTATTTACACTCTACAGTGTAGTCGAAGTCTAGCCTTTGCAATTATAAAGCATAGGAACCGTAAATTCTATACTAATTGATTTAATTGAGGTTGAAGTAGAGGGAGTATACGTTACATGCATTAACTGTTTTGCGTACCACTACTGGCATCATCATGTAATTTCATAATTCTAATAAGATCAATGTCAACTTTACACAAATATGATGTACATACGTAAACACACGTATATCAATTTCCAAGCATTAACCTAGGTTGTACCATTGCGTATTGTTGTGGTGTTTTACATTCTTTCCAAACCTCTGTGTATGTAAATGAACTGAATCTACCTTAAATTATTTAGAACGATCATGTTTTGCGAAAAGTCATAGCTTAAGTTATCAAAACTGAAAAATTGGTTGCCATTTCTATATGGAGGTTATTTTGCTATTCTAATTACAAATTTTAAGAACAGAGATAGTAGTATAATTTAATATGCCATTTCGATGCAATAAATAGCGTATGAGTTGTAGTAATGTGCCATTTGATTACAATGGGTTCACAGTTTTCGAACAAAATTAGGGTTAACTCTGTTTTATTTATTTAAGTATAGGGAAAACTGTGCAGACTAACAAGAAAAGGTTTGTTTAAGTTGGCATTTGAACGAGATCACAGAACATTAAGAGTGTTGTGTTAATGTATTATGATCTAATTTAATAGCTCTTTATTAAATAAAGTGGCCTAAGATAACTAGATAACCCCTTTCTTCATTGTGCAATATTATACAAACAAATTGCCTTTATGGCACGTTTCAGATATTTGCTGGTTAAACACAAACATCACTATTAATCTTAAATAGTTGCTTTGAACATAAAAATAAGTATAAACTAATCTCATTATATTCCTATCATTTCTTTAACTAGAGCAGAAAAAATGAAACTGTCAAGTGAGCGTGTATATGAATTATTGCAGTACAAACACAGATCATGACGTTTAAAGAATGGCAGTTGGCAACTTCCATACGAATGGCCAGCCAGATCGAGTTTCGTGACTTGGTTCATAAATAAATGTCGAGTTCAAAAGTGACTCTAGTAAACTTTTTTCCCTTTGCTTTTGACTTCTTTGCAAAGTTCAGATACTTTGACAGAATTGCAGAAGTAGAAAATAATCCTGCATATTTAAAAAATGAGAACGAAAGTATTACAACAGCTAGTTAACTCCGTACTCCGTATACCGTATAAAAGGAGATATCATGTACCTGTACCTATACACAACAGATATTTTGTGGCAAATTGTAACAATATTATTGCTATAAAACTAAATTTGATCGAAACAAAGCTAAGTAATGATACAAATTATGTATCACTATTGGGTTCAATAGGTGAGGATGTAGTAAATGCAGAAAATATATGTCAATACACTTCAATCTCCAAAAGAATCGATAAGAAATTACATAATGGAAATAACAATAAATAAAAATGTGTGTTGAAATTGCTGATTTGTATCGTGGTAGAGGTAATTACGAGTGAATGAGAGAGATGAGATATTATCGCTTACTTTCTCTGTGAATAGTCGAGTGACTTTGGTCGTCCGTTATCTGGTGACTTTAGTACATTTGCAGGTGGAAGTGTTTGCTGCTGTTGACACTGGGTCGACGAGCTGGATGTGGATTTTTGCCATCTCATCTGAAAATAATTATACACAATGATCATTTTTTAATATTACACTTAACTGGCAAGTAGTAAGATAATTACTATTTACATTTTAATAGTGTCACATTCTCATTTTATTATAATTAAGTTAGATGTTGAGAATGGGTGCATGAAAACTGCATGCAATCTTTGCATCTGTATGGATGTAGGTTACTTTGTCTCTGTGCTATTCCTTTATAAACTGTATACTATAATATAAGCATACACAATCTCAACTCATTTAACCTACTCTTATTGCTGAATTTTTTTACTCTCCTTTTTTATCTTCCTTGTGGTAATGGTAAGTCCTATAATAATCTCGTCTTCCTTATACAGACTATTTAGACCGTTCCGTGTTATGCATCTTTCCACTCTTCTCTACTGATAAGGTAGCCTCATGAAACAGAAACTCATTACACTTATTTTCAACCAACCAACGTTACATTAAACTTTACACCAACATAAACGCTTGGTTACGCCACTTACTGCTGATTGTGGCTATAAAAAAGCATTTTATAAACGGGATAAGATAAGTAGGTACCAGCACAAGGATCTTTTATTATAGTATGAAATAGTAAACGCTTAAAAATGGTTTGTTAGACCGTTACCCACCGAATCCGTCCAGCATTTCCCAAAAAGTTCCATTCGTAAACAAAAACACATACACTCTCGTAGATCTTTTCGCAATTATTATGTTATTTTCACTGTGGATATTATCAATCCTTTTCCTTCTCCAATTTTTCATGTGACACTAAAGAACGTTCCCTAAACTCACACTATCAACTCAAGAAGAACATCTCAAGGAGAAACAAATTCCACTGTACCTATTTAAATATAAGATGAAAAATCCAATTTCGAACAATTTCATATTCAATCAAATGTTCTGTTGCAACGTAATCCTTGATCTTTGACAAATAAACAATAAATTTGATCGCAATCTTTGGCTTTTACTATCTGAGCGTTGCCAATAAGTCTGTACGTAAAATATTCTAAGAGTTAGCTGACTCCAGCCTGCAGGTAGAATGTATATAATGTAATAAATGTACCTTCCAGACAATGCATGAATCGCCTACTTGCATAATATTATTTCGTATCAATGTAGGCTATGCACACATTCGATTCAATGTAGAATGTGGATATCTACATTCTCTTATCTGCTTCGGAGCTTCGGATTCAATAAAACGATTTGTGAGTGGAAAAAGCAATAAAGCACGTTCGAAGTACTCGATAGTTGTGCAAATATTAGAACTGAATATTTATTAGCATCGTGGGACTATTTTCAATAAATCAATTCAAATTAAACCCTTAGAGACACAAACTGAAAGTATCTAGACATTTCTGTCGAAGACTCTGCTAAAGTGAATCATTGTTGCAATAAAACATTTGCCGGCCTTTACACATAATAATGTGAAAGGAATGTGACGTTGGTGTGTAGTATACCAAGTAAAGCATGAGGTTTAGATTCGCTTTCAAAATCATCATGAATGCGTACTGCTAAGCTTAAACTGGATTGTTATGATGATTACTCATGTAATTGAAAGATAGCTATCTGCAAACACATCAACATTCTGACGAACTGGCAAACTATGCAGATGCCAATTTAATGATCTCATTTTGAAATAGATATGCGATTCGTTTTTATCTCTGTACGTGTAACTGTAAGGTAAGCCGTAGCTGTTCGTGTCCAACTACCCCAAGCCATGAGTAACATTAAGTATACCAATGATTGCACATACCAATGGGATTTACAAATGATTACATTCTGCTTGGTGTAGTGCCTATATAAAGTTTAAACCAAATAATTAATTTTTCACTACACTTAGTTTTTCAAGGTATTGCTTTGGCTGTTACAGTGCTGATTTTTCATGTGACATTACGAGCATCTCCTATAGATGAACGATTAAGGTGTTTCAAGTAGCAATATGATTATACTAAGCTGTTAAGTTAAACAAATCCATTTCAATTGTTCAGAATTTATACTGGATGCGTAGTGTCTGATAAGGAGATTTAAGACGCAAGTACCTGAAAGTGTTTAACGTAAATAAACAACTAGCCTGCCTAAATTCGTACCGATTTGAGGTTTAACTTGAGGCAAGATAAAGCATCCCCAGTAGTACAAAGTAACAAGGGCACAGGTCCAGTTACATTTAAGCAATAGTATAAACGCAACAAAACTTCGACCCAAAGGCCGCCATACATAATTGCCTGAATGAATAATTAAGTTCAAGCTACGACACCTTCAGATTTTGGCAGACTACCTGGTGCTGATTGCTGAATGAAACACATAACAAAGGATTATTATGATGCCTATATAACTCTAGTGTTGTACAATACCCTCGCTTGTAAAGACAATAATAGATAGGCAACCCTTTAGTCGTAAAGAGGATGGAAAGGTAGTAATCCCTATAATTCTGTAGTTACAGCGGTTAGGTAATTGAATTTCTTAGCAGAGTCATGGCCATTTCTTCAGAGGGTAATAAAATAGGTACTAATAATAAATATTATTGAAATTCTGTCTTCGAACTGCATATAAAGGTAAGCATTAAACAATATGCACATACTATGCTAAGAATAGGACACCTGAACTTTAAACTCTATACTAGATTGGTACTGGCTGGAAATTGGAAATGCACTGAATCGTTTGCATACGCAGTACAATTTATACTTTATGCAAAGGTTTGTGAAGTCGGTTATGTCATTTACATGAAAATGTTGTTGTAGTTGCATTGATGTATACCTTCGCTTTTAGTTGTTGCACTATCTAGTGTACATATATAAGACTTATTTTCGTTGTTTTGCTGTTTTTGCCGAGAAATGTATATTTACATTTTACAAGAATCGAGGTTACAAAAGATAATGCAGCAAAACAGTGTAAAGTCCTTAGAACAGTTGAGTCATTTATTTACTTCGTTCGGGTACACAAGAACACGATTAGACAGTAAAAAATACATGAGCACGCGACAAAGGGAATTTCAAAACAATAAGTTCGCAGAAAGGAAGTCAATAGGATTTTGATTACAGATATGTATGAAGCAACTAATCTAGCTAATACTGGACATGTGTGGAATATAATGCCTGTGAAACAGTTTAGTACGCATATATTATTAAGCATTATATAATAAGTATATTAATAACATCTCTATGTATTGTACATTGTAAATCATTCTGTATTGGAAATTGGTATTGGTACTTGTGGGTGTAGCTTAAGTAATATCATAATATCCAAACAAGCAGAAAATTAGAATCCAGCATACAGATACATGTGAATCGTTTACGCACATTTGTTACTGGGTAATCTAAAGAAAAATATATGCATTACAGGAATAAATTGTTTCATAACAGTCAAGTGTTACTGTGCTAATCTTAAGTACCAGGATTTCGGTAGAAATAATATAAATATCAACATTAAAATACCTATCCATACTCCAACTTATCACCAAATACAACTCAATTTAATACTTCACACAAAGTATACATATTTTGTGTGAAGTATTAAATTGAGTGTATACACAATATACAATCCCAGGCCTAACTAGCAAACATTACTTTTCACTTCTGTGGGAGGAAGTTTAGATAATTCTCTACCTACTCAATGCTCTCCTCCTCTTCAAAGTTTCTGGCTATTATCTCACTACTTGTCACTTGTTTGTACTTACATAAAAATATTAGTGCCATCATGAATTAGTTGAACACATAAGAACCGCGGAACCAACATGGACATAGTGTAGTGTACAAGTACTAATGGAAATAATATGAAATTACCATTTTGTTAATACTAAGTATGGACTAGGACTAGTAGCATTATATTATGGTAATTCAAGTCTACATTACACAAGAGAATCCTGACAGCTATAGATAGATAACTTTTAATCATGTGACAGGCTACACATAACAATATTCAGACATTGCAAAATAATTTATTATTGCTCCATGAACTAAACATAGTAACACTAATGCCAATAATCCTTACTATCTAGAATTGTAAGTTCATCGTTCATATACACAGGAGAAAAATCAAAGACCGTGACTTATTTAGATTATTAGACAGCTCCACACTTTTATATCGGCTAATTTTATCATAGCATACCTATACTGTATTCCTAGAGCATGAATAATTCCTCGTGTAAATTAATGTACAATGTTGTACTTTGTACTTGTAGTACTCATCCAAGAAAAGTTAAATATATAATAACCTTGTTAACGTTTTCCTGTGGATCAAAATTATGTTATTTTGCATAAAGTCTGAAGGACGAGAGCAAATAGAGGAAAACTATACGGGCAAATTAAAATTTGTCAATATACCGATCAATGCCAATTTCGATTTATTATGAAATCAACCACAACCTAAGACATCATAATATTCGCGGAAGTAGTATTTACACAAGCAGAAATGCTCATTTCTAAGTGTCAGTTATTTAAACAATAACCCACTCAAGTGGAAATGTTTTGCCAACAAGATAACTGACGGTTAGTTTTGGGAATCATAGTATTCCTATGTAAAAACAACATTACTGTCGTATCAGTTCAGTCCATTTATTTTGTGATTTTTGTGTTTTCGATGGTTCATTTCCGTCCTCCGGGTTTTGATTGCGTAATTCGTATAAAAATAGGCAGATATGAAATGTATAAAATGTAGTACTAAAAGTATGTCCAAGAATCAGTCTGGCAAAACATGCTGGTTGAGATACGCACTAATTTGAAAAACCAATTAATTCATTCCTAATTTACTTAAATCAACTGATAGGAAAACTAAATGCTTATTTGTGTATTATGGATACATAGGCATACAATCGTAATGGTTATATCAACAAACAGGATGATATAATATAGATAGCGAATGACAATAGTAAACATATATCTATATAATATCAATTCGTTCAACCGATTTTTCTGTAGTGTAAAGTGTAACGTCATCAATCGCCTTGTTGAAATATAGGAAGTAGGGTTGGTAGAATCAGAATGGAATGCGGCGAGTTGAGTACAAAGCCCAAACACACTTTTAAATATTAATATCAGCAATTGGATGCATGCACCAGATGAATTGTCCAGACATTATAACTACACATGATCTATATCTATACAAAAATTACTGCACTCACAAAGTTTTACTTGACATTGATTTTGGCACGCTTGTCAACTATGTGCAATTACATACAAACCGTAAACCAGGATATACTATTTTCCGAAAATTACAAAACAGTCATTACAAAATAAAAAGCAAATTAACAATTAGTTACCTGATAACCATAACTTTGACATTGCGATAGGCAAGGTTAAATCCTTAATCCAATTATATTCTTGTAAGTTACAAGATATGCTGCTATGAATATGCATGTCGCACTCTGATAAAGAAATACTTCCCACTCCATTCAACAAAATAACATCTCTCCTCATACGAAACACTTCAATCTCATCTACTTGAGACACAGGCAATTGTATAGTTACGTAACTCCCGAGAAATTTGATGTCGTAAACGTTTAGCTCCATTCCGTCATACTTTTCGAACAACTGATCATGAACATAACAATTTTTCATACTGAAAAAAGGATTACTTTTTTTATTACTTAACTTACACGAACTTACATATATACTTATATTAATTATGTCTCACCACATACACAATTTTGTGTAGGTAATTATTATACTGTCAGTATCAGTATAATAAGTTATTTATTTTTAAGTCTTACCACGACTCAGTTTTGCATAGGTAATGTATCCATATACTTACAAAAGTTTTTCTATTTCGATCCCAATACAAGGAATATATCCTTCCACATTAAAATCATAACTATACAGTACATTAGGTAGTTTGTATTAATTTAGGTACATTATCTATTTTAGATTAAGCATTCCGAATGCGCGTGCATAATAATAATAAATGTAGTAATGTAGGTAATGTTTGCATCTTGCGTGGTAAGTGGTGCTGGTACCAATAATGGTACTTATTATATGGATGCATCGTTTAAGCACTTAATCTTTTTTTATATACACAAAAATCCATGTAAGATTGTGTGAAAATCACTTATGCCATTAGTAGATTCATTTTAATAATTTATTAAAATGGTTGTAACCATTGGGAGGTACACACAGTTTTACAGTTTGCTAATAAACTGTCGAGTCATTATACAAATACAACAGAGTGAACATAAAATAGTTATACAACAAAACTACATGTAATCCACATCCACATATATTATGTGCTCTCTACTCATCAAAGCAATATTTCTGGTATTTCTACAAAGTGCCGCTGTTCCCAGTAGGTACATTTTCGTTAAGCTTCAACTCGGGAGATTATCAACGAATCGTAAAAAGTTATACTGTATGTACACTTTGGTTATACTCTAAGCAGAAGAAAATTAAAATCCCTAAGAGCCTTTGCAAACATGACTTTTAATTTGACACTTGCCCGTTATCTGTGTGCACAGTCCTAATACAAACCATACAATTTTCCATGTAAACCCATAAGCATAAAACTTTAAAGTTAACAAATTTTTCTTAATCCGGCACAGAATACCATGGTATAAAAGTTTAAAATATCTTACGTCTCAAACCGCACTGATTGTTTTCCAATCGGAGAAAAACGAATGGTGTAAACGAAATATAAATTGTATTTCTAAACTTATTTTGCACAGAAGGATTATACAAAAATATTATGAAGTCTAGGTTGCACTTTGCACTGAAACACTTGTGTAGAGAAAGAATAAGATGAATTCTGAAAAACGTATTGCAGTAGGAATTAGCAGCAAAGGAGTATTGCTGCAACGCTGCCAGTATCAGTATCAACACAAAAGAATGAACCAATGATCCGTTTCGAAGAATCAAATACACCGGACTCCGGACATGACTCAGAAGAAAAACTTTTTCACTCTCACAAAATCTTACTTTGCTCTTCTTTGTTTTCCAAACCAAAATTCAAGGTTCAATGCTAAAGGTCTATACGTGCTAAATTGACAACCGCAAAAGTAAAACGCAACTTGGAGATCTTGGATACAGATACTTGAACCCTTTGATGTTAACAAAGACAATGCCGTCTTGAACAGGTACCTCAGAAAAATTGGATAATCAGAGTATTACCTGATTCTTAGATCACAGATAAACACTGAACGCCCAAACAAACTCACTATGACTTTCCTTATCGATAGACACTCTGTGAGATACTGCAAGCGACTGAATTCTATGGAAAACTGTCCACCCCGAAAGCATGCAAAATTGTGTGTAAGGAAAACAAATGAAATCCTCTGCATTCAACAGGTGAACAGAAATTTTGAAATGCATGAGTGTGTTAAGGCCATGTTACTCTGGACGTTTGCAGTTTGAACTACTGAAGGTAATAATAGAGTTGAATTGCTATTATATTGATGTTGCTGAATGAAGGTACAAGTTTCAGGTAATAATAATAACCTTTACACTCATTTACTTGTTTAGTGTAGAGTGAAGTAGCATTTCATGTCTGTACGACTAGAAAAACGTGTCAGGACTAACTAGCTGGTCGCTTTCCGCCTTCATTTAGCTCGGTCGTCTCCTATACTTAACATAATGAATTATGAATATCCAAAGTTTCTGGAGACAAGCGTATCAGTTGAAAAGTCACGAACCACCAACAACAGAGAAGCCCTGCCCTTTTATAGTCAAAGAACAGAGATTCGAGACACCAAACCAACTTAATTCAATTCAATCTATACAGACGCACGCTATAATATTGTGAAGGCGACGGCGGCACAGAAATACGTAGGAGGATGATGCAGGTAGGTCGGCACAGGTACACTTTCTTAAAGAGTAAGCTAAAACTTTGAATACTAAACAAACAGAAGCGTTAAGAATGGAATAAAAATAACTGTCTTATCAGTATAATAGAAGTAGGTACCTCCAATGCACAATCTTCCATATCAACTGGCCTGACCGCATCATGCTCACCGTATACAGACAATAGTTATTACGTGAAACACCTAATTTGGCATTAAACAATCGTCATAAAAACTATAATTCTTCCTTACAGAGTATTTTTCTTCAACGCAAATTTATAATTTCGCTTTGAGACATTATACAATCAGTTATTTATAACTTGCATTTTTGTTGCAAGCACTTGAAAAATATTAAATGTCTTGTGCAATGATAAGTTCTAGACATGTCTAGTCGGTCTCTGTAACTCTCTTTTATTAAAAATAATTCTTATTTATGCATATATTCTAATAAGTAAAGTAAATAATAGGTATCTGACAATGAGATAAGATGTAATGAAGCTTCCCTCCCCATATTAACCTTGAAATCATTAATTCTCTTACCTTACGTGTAAAAGATCGTAACATGTATACCTACTCTATCTCCTACACTAGTTACATAAAATCTAAAACATTGAATTGTAACGATTAAGCAAATCCTCTAAACAAGACACATGTAGGCTATCAGCTTTGTTTTGCTTACTTACGTAAGAGTTATAATATTTCAAACAATAAACATAGAAGTTTGTTCAATGCTACACTAACGACAACATTGTATTTTGTATGCATCTGTTCTAATACTAAAGTAAGTACATAGAAAGTAAATACTAACCTTTACAGTTTCGTACGGATAAGGCTGATTCACAGGCGGGTCGGGACACGTACTTTGCCGATCATCCAAACGTTCAAATAGAAGTTCATCTTCACGAGTCCTCAAACTGCAAATTATAAAAGAAAATAAGTTTTAGATTATAATATAAGCGCTTAAGCAATATGCATTACATTTCATAAGGGACATTTTTGGCTTTAAATCTTTTTTTACAGGGGCATACGTTGGTAAAATAAAAATAAATGCTTATAGAACTGAATCCTCTATTAAATTTTATAGTGAGTTTGGCATAGCATTGTATTTTGTACGTGGGTGGTGAATGCTTTGTGGTACTTGTCGTTTGATATATATGATACACTCTTGACACGATCGAGCATCTCATTTTGACAGGGACAATAAAACAAAGTAAATATGAGCTGTCAAACAACAAAGAACTAGCGGACAAGTGAAGATCGTCTATGGTAATTAATATTGATCATTTTCATCGAAGAGTAATTAATTATACAAGATTGGTTATATGGTGGCACCAATTTTGACGTGTATGAGACACGGCAGTATAATTAAATGTCTGCTATTACAATGATAAGATTAGAAGTGTGAAAAGGGGTAAACTCTTATTAGTTTCCCTCATTACGAGAATAAAAATTATCGCTTTCTAGCAAAACTTCAGAATGGTTTGAGTGCAAAAACAACCAGAATCTCAATTGGATTTTTTATTTTCAATGCCACACTGCTTGTGCTTACGTTGTACGTGCTATGTGCTTTTAACCACTCAAAAAGACCATAAAAATTACCCAATGTTATTATCTGCCCACTTGAGTGTTAACACCCTTTACGTTTTAGGCTTCTGTAGCTCAACATTTTACGATTGCAAGATTACCCAGAACTTAAACAAATATCTACATAATTTTATGTGGTATGGTTGCAGAAACTACTAGCACTAGTAGACACATGTGATTACTTTTCCAATTTTATTTTTTACACCAACTCAAATTTAACTACGTAACTTCGTTCATTTTCACTGTAATTGTAAGCGCTGTACTGTACCAGTACCTTATCAATCTCACGGGGACGCATACACATAAACATAATTCATACTAATTTACTCTCATCGTAAATTTTAATGTAAATAGCCACAAAAGCCATATACATTTAAGGTAGGCAATGTAAACGTATTGCCTGCTCTCCTACTTACTGTCTCTCTGTAACAATGTT
The DNA here is from genome assembly GCA_019776165.1 of Pogonognathellus flavescens. NCBI lineage: Eukaryota > Metazoa > Arthropoda > Collembola > Entomobryomorpha > Tomoceridae > Pogonognathellus > Pogonognathellus flavescens. The sequence goes on from JABASD010000137.1 coordinate 106,596, forward strand.
ACATGCACGCTAAATCTCATTTTTACCTACATATGCGTGCCCACGAATGAATATTTTATTAAGCTTCTGCAGACGTCATCTCTTCTCTACCTTACCATTTATACGTATAACATATGTCATGCCATGTCTCTTTCAGTTCAAACAAAAATGCAAAAGAATTAAATAGCGAGACGAACACAACAATAAACTCAGCGCAACTGCAAATAATTAATCAACTTAGTCATACAAATCTTGGAAATCACACACAACTAAAGAAGCAAGGGCACAACTTTAAAAGACGTGTTATTTATTTATTTACTTTGAATTTATTTATCTGCTTAGTCGGGTTGCAATAATAAAGTACGGCATGACTAACGGATATGCAAATACCAATACCACGCTTTGAACATTGAACAATTTCATTTGTACAAAAATTACAGTAGAATAATTATGTTGATTATTATGAATGCACAGCTTACTCATGATGACTTCGGTAATTAGTAGGAGCATCGACAAATTCGGGATTTTTATTATTCCCAACATGATCCCCTTCCGAATTAATAAAGGCATTTCTGTTAGAGGAACTTAGTTTTTTTAGTTTTCGTACACTCCACGAGTTACGTTTGAAGGCATTAGACACGTTTGACACGTATTTTTTGTTCTCTGGGACTGTATTATTTGTCTCACTGCTGGAGTTTGTCAATTTTTTCTGCAGGTAGAGACAGGCATTGCTACCCATGTGGCTTAGTTGTTGATGAACGGAGAGAGACAAAGAACTTTGACATCTTCGATTTCGGTCGAACCTCACGTTTGTTACGGGAGGGGTTCGTCCGTTTATGGTGAAATTAACGGACACATTTGTTGAAGTTGTTGAGACTGACAACTTATTTACATTTTTATGACTTTGATAGTTTTCACTTTGGTAATATGTCATCGGGTCAGCCACACCCCGCCAGTAAGTCTCAAGCTTGTCCAATAATGTACTCATTTTCAGAACAAAACATGTAAAACCGCCTGATAATAAATGGGTTCGATTTCAAATTCAGGAATCGACTACTACTTAACTGTTAATTGCACAGAAAACAAACAGGTTCACAAATAAGGCGAGATAAATGCCGAAAACCAGTGTAACTTAACAACAGCAACTTCATCTCACTTTTACCTAAAATACGTAAATTCTTTTTTCGTCTCGTCTCATTAAGTCGTGCTGCATAGGAGTAATTTGACTAGTTTGCGTGGCCTGATTTTCCTTTAACTTCAGAAAGGCGTTACCAGAAGAAAATGTAAGTTTTGAGTCCAAATGTCGTAGAGGAGAATGTGACTGAGATGAGACAGGATATGGAAACACGGACGTGATTTATTTGGATATGGAAACAATTTCCTATGTATTTCTTGCACCGCTATCTGCTACAGACAGGAAAATGTCTTAAACCAATCAACAGAAGTACAGACAGGATAGGTAGGTATCTATTCTTCAAGAAGAAGGTGTAGTGTAGCCTTTTAACTTAGAGTCTTGTTTTATTAGAAGACACACATTATCTGTTGTGTTGACACCTCAAGCTGAGTAGCTAAACCTACTACGCTACTACCATCATCATCGGGTTTGACAAGAATACCGTACTCACCGTAGCAAAAACACTTGTCTCCCTGTCCTAACTACTACTGTAGCTGTTGTAAACAGAAATAAAAGGACCAAACTCAACTGCAAATGTTGAATGGGCAGTGCTGAAACCGAACTACACAATAAACTAAAAGTTGTTCAACATTCAGTTAACTGTAGAGATGAATTACATAGATGGATTGGTTAGAGACACATGATGCGAACACTTGAGTAAGACAAAGCTTATCAGGATCAACTACCTTCAATAGTATCATCAAAAAAAGGAGATAACCAGCTATCTATACATAGCACTACGTACATTATCTATTCATTCGTGCACATGACAGTAGCAAGCATTCATCTTTTATAACATCTCCATAATTACTACACAAACTCTAACAAAAATAACAAGTGTTTTTCGTACGAAAACACTAGTTGCCAGTTGAATCGCAATTGGTTCTCTCATCAATTTGTATAAATAGAATTTAGCTTTGTAATTAAACTCAAGTGAGGTGCACATACATAGATATATCTTTTCAGATATTAGCTGTAGGCTACTTAACTATATAGATATATATATATACTTTGCAATCTGGTTCCCTATTAAATCCTTGTGGATTAGCAGTAGCAGATAGGACGGACGAGTTTGTTGGCAGATACAATTACCTGAACGAATGAAGTGGGCATTGGGATAGGAACCATGAACTACTAAATTTGACATGCAAAACATTATAGTCTTTCAAGAACTCAGATTAACGAATACAGCACATGACAATGTTTAAAATCAGAAATGGCAATACTGTACTAATTCCAAGTAACAACAAGTACCTACTTTTGTCTCCTGAACTAATTTAAAGTATGCTATCACTACTTGACTTCCTATACATTATTATTGTCAACTAACCAGCTATAAAAGATTTTGTTAGTTAAGTACTAAAGTACCTATACATATGTGTGACGTAGGTGAGTATATATTTTGTCCAACAAGTCAAGGATTTACCTCTATAGAGATCATTTATACTAGACGTTTTCGCAAAATACTAGAGACCAGAAATAGAGATTACGTATACATTGGACTATTGGACAGATTAATTTTTATTGGTTCACAAAATCACATAGGATAAAATGAAGATGTTGATTCATAGATATTTATATTTTATTTCTTTTACTAACACAGTTTGTGAAAACACGCACACACTTGAAGGAAATAAAAATGGGAATGGTCAGTAAGGTTACGTTAGACAAAGATATTATGAATCTGATTTGATCTGCCCATATCTTCTTTCATTTCATTCATAAATACAGACCCTACGTACATTACATATTTTATATCGATTTAGTTACAAAGCATAAACATCTCTAGGTACATCATGACTTTCATGACATCATCAAATGATTTACTAGCTCATGTGATTTTGGCATCGGTAATAATTCTCGTTGTTCATGGCCATGTACATAAGAATGATCTAATTGCGACCTTATGCGATATCACAGGGACGCTTATTTGCACATGTGTATACAAATAAAAATTTCTCATGAATTCCAATATGCTAAAAAAGCAATATGCAAATTGCGGATTCCAATTGTTAAAGATCATATAGTTGTACGTGGTGACGACAACCATATCCACTCCTTACTTTTCCTATTCGATGGTTCTACAATTATTAAGTAGAAATCAATATGATTTGGATTGTATTTGTATTAGGACTAACAATAAAAAATGCACATGCATGGTTGCGATTTCATTTATCTATAAGGATTGACCCAAAAAACTCTTGACCTTTAAATTGAATAAAATTCCACATGAAAATAAATCCTTTCTGTCAAGTCAAGTCGTACACTGCTAGTAGAATTGTCAGCAACATGCTACATATAACGACGATATAAAATACGCATACCTTTCACTGTAAACCCATCCTTGGTATCAATCCATTACTACTCTCCGAAACTCGCTTATACTGCGTAATGGACTAGAAACTTTACACGAAAGTTTCCTACAAGGAGAATATGCACATAATATATAGGTAGAAGGTAGAACCCTCCTTTGTGTTTAGTAAACGCTTAGTAGAAGATGAATTCAAATCCGCAGATGAACGTAAAATGCAATCACTCACAAATCAAATCAAGAAAAACCAGTCTTATAGGCTACTAAAGTTTTCCTCATGCGAAGTCTCAACTGTCACAGACAACATTTATATTCACACAGATTAACCATCTTCTGCCTGCTACCTACCTATACCTATATATAACAACCTATATCATCCTGATCTACAAGAAATAAAATAATATCGTGTACAGTCAGTAAAAGTAGGGATGTGGCATCGCATGACGAAAGCGGCTGTAATATAAAATGATATACAGATTGTACAAATCACTTTTAAGTAAGTTTTCAGCACACTTAATTATGCTAAGGTTAAAACAGAAAATGAACATTGAACAGGAAATCCGTCTTTCGAATCGATTAAATTTCTGTTTGTATTTTTCCTATCAATTCCTATGGCAATAAATCAAACTAAACTTCAACAGAGTATGAAAACACCTTAAATAATTCAACTTCTATACATACACAGATTTTTGTATATGCAAATTGTACATATTGATTGAAATTTTACGTTATTGTTCGTGTTAATTCATACAAAGGTTCTTGTACACCTCCACAGTTTAAAAAACAGTGTTAAATGTGAAATGCGAACATAATCAACATAAAGCCGCAGGTGTGCTTAAAGCGTCACCCTTCTGATACTAACGTGTATGTATTCTATTTCCACAGCTAGTGGTATTTCACATGTAAACACAAAAAATGAACTTTCTCATTGTAATGGTAAACTTCCTCCACGAAGAAGCTACTGAACCACAGTTAACAATAACACAATATACAATCATCCTCTATGTGTTGTCGCTATTTTACCCCAACAACGATCTGAAACGAACTAGCTCATTGTCAATGCAATTAGTGACATTCCTTTCTATTAACTTCCTTCCTTTTACAAACACATTTACATTTATATCAAACGCTAATACTTGTCTCAAGTATCAGGACGGAAAATCAAGTGAGAACTAGACAAATTACTCCATTGCGAATCAAAAAGCAACACGAACATATCACATGTAAATCGTACTGAATTAAATAACGCACAAGTTTAATTAACAGTAACACTTAATGATCCTTCACTTAACCTATTATCGTATATGCAATCGTAAGAAACCGTTTCTGATGATCGAATTCGGAGAATTGTCTGTTATTAGTTAGTATTGTGTATTTTAGGCGTACAATTACACAAGGAACTGTTTGTAATACGGGAACACACACAAAGAGTCTCTTTTAAAACGCTTTATAAATAAAGTCGTTAACAACAACCCACACACACACTGTACGTTTAAACTGCAACTCTCGTCTCGTGTCGTTTATTGATGTTCTGCGATCCGATACCTTGATATAACAAACGTGAAAATGCAAAGGTTTGGCTTTTCACGTTGAATTCCATTATAGGGTGGTGATGAGGTAGTATTACTTAAACATACGCAATCCTATAGGGAAGACAATGATGCGAACAATAAAGATATCTGTTGCGATGAGAGCATCAAGGCAACAAGAGCAAGGTTTCGGCTAAAGTGCACACTTCGATGTGTTGCAGGAAACATGATGGCGAAAAGTAGAGGGAGGCCAAGCCAAAGGCTATGAGGATCGTAGTAGTTGTATTAAATCTGCATCTTGCTCATCCACGTTCTCATCTTATGCAAAAGTGGACTCGAAGATGAGAAATGCATAACATGGCAGTGGCATCAGCAATACACAATACACGCTCTATTGAAATATTGAAACCAAACAAAGCCACATCATGTTCGCATAAAATGTATCATAGCACAATCAGACAATTCTCTACGATGCCATGATAGCAGATTCTTCTTGAAGCGAGGAGAAGTATTGTGGAGATGAAGCACGTAGAGAGGGTCGTTAAAACATCAGTGCCTACCTAACTCTTAGTTAGCTTAAAACAATAAGAAGCATAATCTTCTCAAGTCAAGTCATGGGATTTCAATAGAACAATTCTCTCAACAGACACTGAATTCCTCATCGTCATACAGAGACTCGTCTCTTTGAATATACAGTATATAGTAGTATAAGAAAAAAGAAACCAGCTTAAGGTGAAAAAGCCACGTAATTCCATCTTCAGTCCAGTCAAACCCTTTCTTTGATTTTTTGATGTTCACTACACATCATGCAATGCATAATTATGATAAACCCAATATCTCCAATACGCTCTCATGATAATAAATTATGGTACACCTACGATAAATATTACCTACTAAATGTGAATGGATAATGTTACCATTACCATAAGAAAAGGTTTTGCATTGAATCTCGTGTACGTGTACGTTGTACGCTACGTACACACAACAAAAGGCAAACTACTAAAAGAAAGGAGACCACCAAACACCAAACAAATCCCAACTGGCAAAGCAGGTTTTGTCCGTTTTGCAAATGTAAAGAGTATATCCAATGGGTAAGACAGAAATCAAGTCACTCTACAATTAACCGTTACATACATATGACTGGATCTTTAGTAGTGATGATTCAAAGGGATGAATTATTACATAAAGAATAATAGCACAAGATCCGAATTTCATAGGTATACATTTAATATTTACACACATACAGTTTAAACCAATTGTATAACACCATACTTTTATACGCGACCCAAAATCTCTTAATGTTCACAACAGGTAGGTAACTTAACCCTTTCCAACAAAGCAATTAATGTAGGTATCGGTTTACATAACGTGGTTAGAATTTCACATTACATTATTGACTACGTTATTGACTGCAACACTTAACTCTAACCTAGATTGCCAATCAATGAGGATTTTCAAATTCAGTTTTTCTATCCAAAAACCTACATTCTCACTCCAGGCGATAAAAACTTCAATTCAGGACTGAGCAATCATGATAGTACGTCAATGTGGTCATTTCATTCGTTATCGGTCACACAGAATACTGAAACAAGTATTCAAAGTGTTGTTGTGAACCTTATCATTAAATTCATTTCTATAAAAGTACCTACATAATGTTCCCACTTATTAACTTATACAGAACTCACTTTACAAATAGGCAGTGCCTGTAAAATAAATTTTGCTCTGAATTCCAGCTACATACTATACCTACTTACATGAATTCAAAGTTTGCATAAGCGTGTTCTGTCTTTCTTCTTTGTTGTTGTGCCGTAACTTTCATGAAGTAAAAGACAAAAGAATTTACTTAGGCAGTAGGTTGATTTGATTTTTTAATATACATATATAAGAACCTTGAATATAATATTTGTTTTCTACCCTAATGTTGTGTATTCAAGTTACACTGTCGAGGTCAGAAATTTCATAATCTACAGAAAACGATTTAAAACAACAGGTTAACAAAACTCGAGGCAATTTTGTAAACTTTACTAAAGGCTCGTGTTACTTATGTTAGGACGTAAGTGTGATCGGAATGAAAGATTACATAGTATGGTGGTCAGAATAGGCTATCACATCGTTATGATAATGCCTATTATACCTTAAAGGTGTAGCAAAAGCATGCACATTGCATACCTTTACAAAAATTGCATACACAACATACAAAAGAGTCGTTTACGGATACAAAAATATAAAATTGGGGGCGAAAAGATTCGTGCGAAATGTAATGCAGCACAGAAAACACTTGTTTGACACAAACAACTATTTATTTAATAAGGAGAGGTATCTCGTACAACAAAATGATAATAAGAGTCATCAAACGATCCATGTATATAGAAGTACGTACCAGCACACGAATATCCCTAATAAATAGAAGACCACTTGCAGTTGACGAGTCTGGGCAAAGAAAGCCAACCACATGATAGGACATAAGAAGAATGAATAGGACTGGGATAATAAACCGCTATGTTATTATGTCTTCAATGTTCAGTCAAGCTGTCTCCATTTGACAGTAAGCCACAACAGAAAGTATGCAATCACTGTCAGTGCGTCCTGTCACTATTTATTTTGGGTTTGGCCATTACACATCCAATCATGTGTCTTGTTTATGACGCTAGTTTGCATTCTCATCTCTCATCCTTAACATTTTTATCGTATCGTATAATTATCAAATAGTTTCGATGGACTGCACTTAATACAGATACTTAAACATTCAGTTGAACTTGGCAAGCCATGCAATAACAAATGCGACAATAAAAAAGACACCTTGACAAGACAGTGAAGAATACCCAATTAAAAGTTATACTAACTAAAACGTATTTAGTAAGCACCTATGTAATTACTGAGCATTCATGCAACCAGTCCAAATGATAAAACTGCCAAATGAAAAGTTGTATCTGATAATCAACTCCGATTTATGGGTTGACCAAAACAAATTTCCCCTTATGACAAGTAGGCCAATAAGGACACAGTAAAAATATGAGTGACAGACGGCTTTACTAAGAAGTAACTACAAGAATTCCTTTTTAAAATGCGAATAAATGAAATCTAGCTCGTTACGTTCAATGAGTTTCACTCACAATTGTGGCAGTGTGGTACAAAAGCAACACTTGTAGTCAGGATTGCATATATAGATATCATAATACTAATATATGACGTGTTCGATAAAAATGTTGCAGATATTTGATAGTTAAGGACAAGTCCTAGCAATTTATACAAATCTTTTAACCTCACACCTGATACCAAGCAATACTAAATACAAATGATTCAACAGTGTAGCGGCCTTAAGAGCTACTGTAAATGAATATCATGATTTTCTATTTAGTTAGCAGATTCTAGCAGTAAAACTTCGTTGCTGAGTCTGAGATATTCAAAGTGTAATTATTTCTTTCGGAAGAAACAAAAAGCTTCGAAACTCATTTACATACATCACTCTTTGACACGAAAAGTATCACAGATTCATTATCATTGCAATTTATCAATCCATAACAAGGCAGGAAAATGCATTGGAACAAAGGTCGACTTTCCATTCAAATTCAAGGCAAATGTTGCTATTAATGTTTATGCATTCTTAATTAAGTTCATTTGTCACATTCTAAATACTAATCGCATTCGTAAAGTATTAATACGAACAAATAACTTTACTAATGGCCAAGTAAATAGTAAATACCGTAAATAGCAATCAACATGAGTACTATAATAACGATAAGAAAAACTACGAAGCAAAATTCTCATTATGAGAACATGTGTGTTTGTAATTTTGTACAAATGAATACAATATTAACCTACCTTTCATCAAATCAAACACTACAATACAAACACTATATTAGCAATAGTTGATATAATGAATCTACCAGTTTAAATTACTTTAATAAATGTATTAACTTTGACATGGAAGGTATAATACAAGTAAAATCGAAAGTTGCGTGTATTAACTTATTTAGCTTACTAAAATATGAAATTCTCATGAATATAACTCAAGAATGAGTGACACTCTGTTTACTATCACACAATGCATTAAGTGCGTAGGTGTCTGTATGTATAAGTGTAGGCTTAACCTGTAATTTGTTTTTTATGTGTGGTTTTGTGCTCAACTAATTCAACATTATAGTACAGTAAGTAAACATTCGCATTGATGACTTACTATAGTAAATAATACATCTAGGTACACATTATACATTATTACACCTATCATTACACTTAAAAGTACCTACCTATAGTAGTCTAGACTCTAGACGACATATTACATGTATAGGAAAGTATATAATCTTGTATGAATCTCAGAATATCCCAGTTGTCCTGTCACATGAACACTGAGCAAACAATAAAGGGCACCTTTGTGCTGAGACAATAATTGTGGCGAATGTTTATTTTACTTGTTCAAATCACATGAAAGACTAATTGGTTGAAAATGTGACTATGTGACGAGGGAAAGAGCTATGCGAGAACAAAAGCACCTAAGGCTTTTCAGGTTTAGTAATAACAACAGAGGTAGTAGTAGACTCATCGTCAGTGGAGTTTGCTGTAAATAAATAAGCAACCCTTGTTGTGTTCAACCATCCACCCATTCACCTCTCTACTTAATAATAAGTTCTATATGCTTATTAAAGTTATGAATGAAACTATAATAATTGTTATTGTATTGTATTTGTTTGTACACAAACAGTAATAAACCCAGATTTGAGTATTGTTCGCTGATACCGTAGCTAAACGCATATATAATTCATGTAATTGCAAGTCTTGTGTATTGTAAAAGATGTTTAGCCCTTTCCTTTGGCTGGACGAATATATTCGCGCAAAATATCAGTTAGTAGCCATGGGAAGACGAATATACTCGCGCCCAATTTCTGTCATTAAAAATGGCAAGACGAATA